>JAPKLW010001725.1:843-56855 GCA_026898455.1 Plectranthus barbatus
TCCTTTGAGAGCTTGAATTGCACTAGATCTTGTTCTTTATCTCTTAGGTGTAGGTAATAGGCAACCTAGGGGGTATTTGACGTGAACGTTGCAGCCAACACGCGGGCGGAATCGTCGTGAATAGTGTAGATTCATACAATTTTATTTCCAATCCATGTGCGGTGCTAGGTCGTAGGGCAATAATTGACGATCTATTTGGAGTGGTCTAGGGCTTAATAGCGTGATTGTTTGCTAGTTTTAGTATCATCAATCGTTAGCTCGCCGTGACAAGGGGTTAACGAGTGTAGGGTCGATTGCTCAATCTCTTAGGAATTAAAATTGGTTTACAACACGATTAGATCGAATTTGCACACATTTGATGTTCATTCAACATTCACTCTTATCTCATTGTTATACTTGATACTTTTTCTACCCACCTTGGTGAAATTGATTGTTGTCAAGTCTTTAGTTTGATAATTGATTAATGATTTTTGATGTGTTATTATTGCTTAGGATAGATTACTATTTTGCCTAGTTGGTAGACATCATTCAACGACTTATTTTTGCCTAGTTATAAGACTTTGCCATAGTATCTCGGTATTCTAGCGGGCGAAGGGAAGAAGGACCTGGATTTGACAAATTTTATTCTTGTGTAGCTAGGGGTTTAATTTTGATTAAACTTTTAGCCGCATCAAGAGGCGTGGGCAGAGAGTTATAAAATGGGATTTTCATCCCATTTTCAAACACAAACACACACGCACGCACCCTCTCAACCCAAAACACCCACGGTTCGATTTCTCTCCAATACTCGCAAAATCCACGCAAGGTACGTATCCTAGACTACTCCTCTACGATTATTTAATGATTTTTGCATGATTTGAGCATGATTTTTTTAAATTTTAGCCTTGGAACCCTTATTTCAATTTCTTGCTCATGTGTCGATTTCATTGCAAATTTTGCTCATTGGTCGATATGTATGATAGTCTTAGTCGATATATGTGCTTTATGTGAATTTGTATCCGTTGGAATTGCCCGATTTTGATGGTAGCAAGTTTGGGGGGAATCCTTAATTTGGGGGAATTTTTTGAATTTTCATTTTTAAGGATAATTGTCGAATTGGGGATGTACATTGGGTGTTTGGGATGTGAATTGCATGAATTTGAATTTAATTTTGCATGGGTAGAAGCATGTTACACTTAATTGCAAATTTTTTTCGATAATTATGTGCTTGGGAATTGTTTGATGATTGTTGGATATTTGCTAAATAATTCCTTATCTACCCTTGCAGCAAAAATGACAGATTCACCGACTTTCACCACCCAAGAGGCCGTGGAGCGCTATCATAGGTCGGGGGTAGGAAGTACACCATCAAGCAGACGTTGTACTCCTGCTCAAGGATGATGAAGAAACTCGGCATCCGGGAGGATGTTCTGACCATGCTGGACAGGGTTGGATGGATGACCTGGATGACACGGTGATGGCCGACTTACCCATCGCTCGTGCTTGAGTTTTTAGCAACCCTTGAGGTGTTTGAGGTCCAGCCGGAGTCCGAGCCTACCTCTATCAGTTTCCAACTGAACAATGAAAGCCACATCCTTCTGAGGAACGTCCTCGACGAGATATGGGGAGTCCCAACTGACGGCACTGGCACCCCTACGGCGCGTTTCAACAATGTCGAATTTTGGAGGCTGATTGCAGCCGATGCCCCAGCTGATCCAAACCTCTTTGACGTCGGCAACCTGAAGGCGTCTTCAATCGACAACCCCGTATTTTGCTACCTTCAGCGATGCATGGGGTGTCCATCTCAGGACGGCACGAGAGTACCAAGGTGAGAGTGGGGGAGCACTACGCCTTGTCCTGCTTCCTCACTGGAGACCACTTCAGCTTCGCCGCCCTCATCATGGACCATTGGAGGCACCAGCTCAAGGCCACCAAGGGAAACATTTGGAGTGGGGGATTGATCACCCCGATTGCCGATCATCTGGGGATCGACTTGTCCGACCTCGAGGTACTTCAGGACGAGAAGGGATTGGGCACCGAGCTCTTAGTTCGGATGCAGGTTCTTCTACCCCGCGAGGGCAGATGGCTCTTGAAGATGTCGAACGGGGACAAGTTACCGTTGCCGCAGTCGGACCTCACCCGAGTCACCGATTATCACTTCCGTGATAATTGGTTGATGAGTTCCCCCGCCCACTTGGCGGCCATGGTTGGAGCCCGAGGAGGAGCAGGCACGTCCAGAGTCATTCACCGACTGGAGGCACAGGCCGGGCAGGGACAGTCTGATATCTCATCACAGCAGGGGATGGGGGATGATGCGCACGTGCAACAGCACGTAGGAGTTGAGGATGCAGCGCCCGGATGGACAGGTGGGGCGTCGACCAGTCACTACCCCGGAGAGTCTTCTTCTTCCGAAATTGACTTGGCGACCCTCTACCTCTACATGCAGCAGCAGGCAGCCTTGCAGGCGACGGAGCGGGAGCTTCAGGGCCAGTTTCGCCAGCACGTGACCACGAGGCTTGACACACTCGAGGATCAGATGCAGAGACTGCTCCGGAACACCAAGCCAGACTCCACCTACGTTGGCTGCCAGCGAGAGCGTCGGACCCGCAGGCGGTTACTTGCCGATGATGCTGCCTCGGAGGATGAGTGAGGTATCGTTTCTCTTTTCTTATCTAACTTGCAAACTTGTCCACTCCTCGGAGTGAAACAAGTTTGGGGGGATGATGATCGGAAAAGAGAAACATTTTTGTTTGTTTGTTTGTATTCCATTCACTACTTTCTGTTTTTTTTTATTTTGTTTCTTTTTTTTGTTTTGTTTTCAAACCATCACCATCCTTGTTCTTTTGCTTCGGTGTGAATAATTGATCTCTGCAAGGATTTTTCTTCAGAACTAGTACTACATTGAATTTTGATTTGTGGTATTTATTATGATAGGAAAGTCTAGACAATTGTTTAGGAGCTTTTGAACATAGGGCAGTCGGAACTTTGGATTGTGTTGGTATTGAAAATATGAATTATCTTCTCCTTGAAATTGTGATTGTTGATTAGGACTTGAGATATTTGTGAAATAAGCATGATAATCTATGTGATAGAGTAGCCGATGATAGGAGTCTTTTTATTTCATAAGTTGAGCTTTGAAGTATAAATTATTGCATGAAAACTGATTAATGTTGGATAATTTTATAGGAGAACAAAATTCAGCCCTGAGAAAATTTGTGCCTATCTTTCTTTTGTTGAGTGTCAGGATTAATGATTTATTTCCTAGAATTTGACTTATTTCTCTCTTAAGATTGCATTAAGTGTGGTAATAGGGTGAATATGATTTTAGGCAAGTTCTTTCATAGCCATCTCCCATAAACTAACCTGAAATTTTCACTTGTAACCCCTTTGAGCCTAGAATGAAAATTTCTTTGATTAGAAGGGTTGAGGAAATGAAAATAGTGAAATATTTGGAAGGTGTTTGATGAGAGATGTGAGTTTGAGTCCTAGAAGAAAGAATATGGGTTTCCATGGGGAGAAAAAGAAAAAAAAAGAAGTGAACATTGAGTGAAAAAGAAAGAAAGAAAAGAATTTATGAGTTTGAAGATCGTAGTTCACTATCGAAAAAAAAAAGAAAAAAAATATAATAATAAAGAAACCCTAGAAAATTTTGTGAGGACAAGAAGGAATAAGGATGTGTTGTGGTTATGGTATGTTTGGTTTGTTGGGGAAGAATTGTAGGAATTTCAGTCACTTAGCCAAATTTATCCCACCTTTTAGGTAAGCCACATTACAACCAAAATAAGACCTAATTGATTCCCTGAAAATCACACTAACAAGCAGTGGAGAGATGAGAAATCTGTCAAACTTATGGTGAAATAATCTGCAATCTTGGGTGAGTGAAAACAGAACCCTTTACTCTTAGAGCGATGAGTGCAAACACTTTCCGGTGAGGTTCCTCCTCAATAATTAACAATAAAAATCTATTTTCATTGCATAATTTACATGAATGGATGATGCTTGGATAATAAAATAGACTTGTGAGGCATTGCACACTTTTATTTGCATATGATTTAAATTCTTATCTTACAGAGTGATCGAGGACGATCAATGGTTTAAGTTTGGGGGAGTTGATAACTTGATATTTTTACCAACTTATCTATTGTTTCTTTGTCTATTTTGGTGATGTTTGAATCATTTTTTAGAGTCTTTTTTAGCATACATTGGCTTTTGTGCTTTTTATGGTGTGTTTTATGAATCATGCAGGTTTTTGGATAAAAATCGGAAGATTTTGAAAACTTGTTCGCCACAGCTTCAGAGAAGATCAACGAAAGAACTTGAAGAGATCGATGCAGGAGTGCTGAAGCAGGACCACCGTCGATCGACGCCAACCGGCCATCGATCGACCATGATTTGTCCTTCCCGTCGATCGACGAAGGATTGGCCGTCGATCGATGGAGTGTCGCGGGGCAGACCATATCTTTTCTGTTTTCTGAAGATAAACACATATCTAGCTCCTAGGTATGGTTGAATTCATCCACAACATCTATAAAAAGGCTGAAGAATTCGAAAACCAGGGAGGAAATCAAGAGCAAGAGAGCAAAAGAGAGAGAGGGCAAGAGAGAAGAGAATTAAATTGAGAGAAACATCACAAGGAGTAAGAAGAAGAAGATCATTGGGTTTGAGATTGAATCTTTGGGAAGATTCAGCTTTCCTTTTCATCTTTTCTTTTCTTGTTCATTGTCTATGATGATTAAGATTAGAATTATGTGTAACTAATTGTCTTCTCAGATTCTAGGTTTTCAAACTATCAATGTATGCATGTTTTGATTAATTGAAGTTATTTTTCCTTTCCCTCACAGTTAGTGAAATCTAGTTTTATTCTTAATCTTGAGTATGTTGGCCACTAACTTAGGATTACTAGTTGGAATTTAGAGACGTAACTATAATAGTTTTCAATCGAAAGAGATTTTCACAATATAATCTGATTTCTTGTCGTAACTGAAGGGAATAGATTGTAGGAATAAATCTGTAGAACTTTAGGAGTTAGTTAATTAATCTTGAGACCGACAGGAGATAGATAATTAATTAATCTACTTTATAAATTGTCCAACAAAGAAGTTCATAATAGCTTTTTGATGTTTCACTGTGTAGAGGAATTAAAATTGGAAAATAATCAATTCGTTTATGCATGCCATACTTGATAGGGAGAAAAGCCTAGAATCTGTACTTCTAATCCTTTAGGTTTTTCAAAGTAAGTTTGTTTTCAAAATTGTTTTCTTGAGGTAATTAAATTTCAAAACCCTTTATTTTCAATTTTACATATCCAGTACTTTAAGAGCTCTTAAGTTAGTACTTAGGATTTTTCGTTGTTCCTTTCCTCCTGGGATCGATAATTTAATTTGCCGCTATATTATTAGCTTTGCTAAGTCGCGGGTTAAAAATATACGCGATCAGTGCTACTTGCTTAGCAGGCTTCTCCTGCTCCACTACCTGATCAGCAATCGTCTCCTTCTACTCCGCTTGCTCAGATGATTTCTCCTTCTCTACGACCTGCTTAGCTGCCTTTTCTTTTTCCTACCTCTTCTTCTCAGCATACTCCTCAGCAACTGCCTTTACTTGCTCAAAGTTTGCATCCATCTGCTGGAAAGTAATCTTATACATTACCTTTTGAAACTCCTTCTGCTCTTGTCTTTTTCCATCTCCTTGGCAAGCCTGGCTTTCTTCCTTGATTCTTGCTCACCCAAGGTCATCAGCTTCCTCTTGGTGTTCTTCGGAGTTGTATCAGAAGTGGGCATTTGAACCAATATGGTTTGTCCTTGGAAAGCATCACCCCTGCCCTTTTGGGTGGTGGTTTCTTCTTCAATAACTTCAACCCTATGCTTCTTCCTTTGTTGGGGTTTGTTGGGAGTCCTCTTCTTCTTTGGTATCTTGTCAATGGGGTCTAAACGGGTAAGTTCTGGCAGTTGTTCTATCTCCTTGAACAAGGATTCAGTTTTAGCTTTCCTCCATGCCTCATACACCTCTTCCTCTATCAACGGGATGGCAGTTTGTGGAACCATCTCCCCCTGATCATACTCATCTTCATCAGATATGGGTTTCTTTGGATCCACATTCCTCTTTCCGGTTGGGATCTTTGGTCGTTTGATATCTACGGGTGGTTGGCGAAGTTTGGATACTAGCATGTAATATGTGGGCAGTAGGTGTTCTCCTCGATCTAGCTTCTCCTTGGGTATAAACCCCTCAATAAAAAGGCTTATTTTTAGCCCAACTCTTGCATCAGTGGTGAAGGTATGCTCTATCTTGATGGAAGAATTCTTCAGTGCATGATCTAGCCACTTGCTGTAGATAAAGTTCGCCCAATTCCCACGAATGCTATCATCCAACACCATCATCACAACATACTTCATGCACTGAGTTTGGAGTATGAACTAGCTTCGCACACCAGCATCCTAGTCACCATAATGGCCAGGTCCTTGTGTGAATCAGTGAGAGTTTTGATCGGTGTGGCCACTTTCCACAGCTTCTCCGCATAGTTCTCCTTCTTCCACTGCAGCCATCGATTCTTCATCTCATCTTTATCATCAATCTTATATGTGGCGATATCATCTACTTCATTTCTCAACCCATATTTGTTAGCGAGCACCTTCGGGCTGACTATGATCTTCGTTCGAAAAATTCATGTCGTAATGGACTTCTTATCTTCAGGTATGACTGCTCTTGTGTAGAACTTTACCACCATATGCTGCCTTGACCTCAACGGTCTCGCTGTCAAATATTTCAGTAAACTTTCACTCCTGAGCCTATTCAGAATCCATGGAGAAAAGTGATTTGCGCAGAGCGGCTCCTAAAGAATCTTGTCTTTTTGTACCTGTGCATCCCTCTTCTGCACGTTGGTGAGTTCGCCTTCCTTCTTCTTCTTAGCTATGGATACTAGACGTCCATATCCAATAGAATCATCAATATGCTCCTTCTTGAAGATGCCAGTGAACGTTGGCATGTGCTCTTCTTGTGTAGTGGGGAGAGCAGTCATTCGGCCGGATGTTTCTGCTAGGGGATTTGTACGACTTAATGATTCCACCATTGATGTAATTTTTTAACCAAGACAACAAAAAGATCAAAGAAGAAACAAAGAATATTTAAAGTAAATAAATACTCTGAATGCAATAGGGTTTTAATAAATCCTAAATTATCCCTTTTATATAGAAGGGTGGTGTTTTGATCCATTGGTTGCAATGTGGAGTCTAGCTGGACAGATCAACGATCATGGAGTTGTGTGACTGTTCGCATTTTGACCCACGGTGATGAAAAGTGTGTGCGTGTTTGACTTGGCAAATTCTCATTGTCTCCGCCCTTCGAAGCTTTAATCCTGTATTTAATGTTACTTGTAGCAATCGCTTCCTTCAATTGGGTACTCCCGCCTTTTGAGAGATTTGAAAATTATTTTTGAGATTGTGTTTGCTGAATAAGATGTTCTTAGCAAATATAAGTGCTTTGTTGAGAGCTGGGATTCAACAAACATAAGTACTCTGCTGAAAGCTGGGACTCAGCAAACATCATGGACTTTGCTGAGAGCTTGGACTCAGCAATCATGTTCGCAAAACAAAATTAAGCGATCATCACAAATACCAATATATTTCCTTAGCAATTCTTTGTAGCAATAGTAATTCAACAATCATATTATAGCAAAAATCTAAGTGATTGCTAAGTGACAAAAAATTTATTCGAAAAAGCATGAGCTTGGACACACTTTAATCTGCACCAACTCCAAAAATCCAAGAAGACCAGAAACAAAATGAGAGTTGGGTCTCAATCTTCCATTACATCATCCAACTCCAGCAATCCGAGTTTATGACATGTCTCTGCTAGAGGTTTGGTGAAGATATCAGCAAGTTGATCATCGGTTTGGATATATTCTACTGAAATGTCTTTCTTCTCCACGTGATCTTGGATTAAGTGTTGTCTGATATCGAAGTGCTTGGTCCTTGAGTGATGTACCAGATTCTTTGTGATGCACATCACACTATTGTTGTCGCAGTAAATCGGAACGCAACCGGTGTTAACTTTATAATCTTGAAGTTATTGTTTGATCCACATCACCTTTGTACTGCAACTTGCAACAGCCACGTAATCAGCTTCCATTGTGGATGATGCTACCGAATGTTGCTTCTTGCTGAACCAACTAAATAACTTGTGTCCAAGGAATTGGCATGTTCCACTTGTGCTTTTGCGATCCATCCAGCATTCTCCGAAGACAGAGTCTAAATATCCGATGAGTGTTAGGTCATCAACCTTGAGATACCAAATTCAAGCGACTCTATTCCTTTCAAGTACTTGGCGATTCTTTTTGCTGACTCCATGTGTGACCTTTTCGGATTTGCTTGGTACCTAGCACACACACCCACAATATACAAAATATATGGCCTAGAGGGCGTTGGATATAATAAAGAACCAATTATACCTCTCTATGTTGTTAGATTAACGGATTCCCCTTCCCCATGTAAGGAAATTTAACAAGCTGGACTCGTGGGTATCCGCAGAGTCTAAGTTTTCTCCGGGCAATATTTGTTGACGAGATCCTTTGTATATTTCTTCTGATATATAAAAATCCCTTTGCTGGATTGTTGAACTTGTAAGCCTAGGAAATAGGACTCTTTTTCCCATCATGCTCATTTGGAAATGATTATTCATAAGTTGTGCAAATTTTTCACATAAAGTTAGATTCTTAGAGCCAAATATAATATCATCCACATATATTTGGACTAGCAATATCTCTTCAGCATCCTTAATCAGGAAGAGAGTACAGTCGATCTTTTCTTTCTAAAATCCATTGCTCAACAAGAATTGGGATAATGTCTCGTACCAAGCTCTAAGAGCTTGCTTTAATTCGTATAGTGGCTTTCTCAACCTGTACACCTTGTCACCTTGTTCAAACCCAGGTGGTTGCTCCACGTAAACTTCCTCCTTGAGTTCTCCATTTAGGAACGCGCTTTTGACATCCATCTGAAAAACAATAAAGTTATGATGTGCAGCATATGCAAGGAATAACCTGATTGCTTCCAGTCTGGCCACTGGTGGTTGGCCTCAACTCTCCAATTTTGAGGCGCTGGAAGATAGAGAAGGGCATCAGGTTGATGCTGGCACCAGTGTCGCACAGCACCTTCTCGAACTCGACCCCCCCGATCTCAATTGGGATGGTGAAATAGGCTGGATCACTCCTTTTGATGGGCATCTTCTTCTGCAAGAGTAGGTTGCATTGCTCATGAAGTTTGACTGTAGCATTCTCCACAAAGTGTTTCTTTTCACTCAAGATCTTCCGGAGATACTTCATGTAACCTGGAATTTCAGAAAAAGATTCAATCAAAGGTAAGTTAATACTCACCTTCTTCAAGTTCTCAACAAAGCGAGAGAACTTGGAATCCTCCTTCTGCTTGGCAAAGCGCTGAGGAAAGGGCATCGAAGGTGGTCTGGCAGCTATGGAACTTGAGGAATTGTGCTGAGGAGGCTGTTGTGTCGATTGGGAAGCATTTCTC
Source organism: Plectranthus barbatus (assembly GCA_026898455.1). Lineage (NCBI taxonomy): Eukaryota > Viridiplantae > Streptophyta > Magnoliopsida > Lamiales > Lamiaceae > Plectranthus > Plectranthus barbatus. The sequence continues at coordinate 10,335 of JAPKLW010001725.1, forward strand.
TCGTTCTGTCCTCCCTGTCGATCGATAGGGGGTGTGTCGATCAACACACCCACTGAATTCCTGTCGATCAAGCCTTCATCTTTTGAATCATCCTCCTCCTCTTGTCCTTTGTCTCGATCGACAGGCTGCTTGTCGATTGAAACATAGGACGGCTCTGCAGGCTCCTTCTCTTTCTTTCCCCCAAACTTGCATTGGGGCATGTTTGGACCTTTGTAGCTCGTTCCGGACCTGAGCTTCACAGCCTTGCAATCTTTCTGGTTCTTGGGATTCACCTCGGTGGTGCTTGCCTGCTTTCTGGGAATGTGTTGCGCACCAAGTGAGATGGCAATCTGATTGATTTGAGTCTCGATGATCTTTACGTGCTTTCCAAGTCGGTCCACCTTGGTATTGACCCTTGCAACCTCCTGCTCAATCTTTCCAACCCGGTAGTCGGAAGCTTTGATGAAGTTCTTGAGCACCTCGTTGAGAGTCTCCTTCTTCTTTTCCACGACCTCGCCATTCTACACATCAAAATCTAGCGGAGATTGTTTGGAAGCTTCGGGCTGAGTGTAAGAAAAGCTTGGATGAGGTTTAGGATGGTAGTGCAGATATCCCCCTTTTCGGTATTGATTCTGGTAGCCACCACGATGCAAGTAGTTCACATCGGCGATAGGGTCAACCTGTGCAACAGAAACAGACATAGAAGTAGTAAGTTTTTCAACCTCCTTCTTGAGCTTTTCTACCTCCTTTTTCAGTGCATCATCCTCCTTCTTTTCTACAGCTCGGACTTGTGGCCTCCTTGGATTGCCCCACTGCTGAGTATGTAAGGCCATCTTTTTGAACTGCTTCAAAGCCATTTCTGGTGATTTTCTCATCAATGATCCCCCAGCTGCATTGTCCACTGACTCTTGGGTCTTTTCAGTCAACCCTCGGTAGAAAACATGGGTCTGCTCCTCCGTGTCCACTCCATGGCCTGGGCAACTCCACAGCAACTCATTGAACCTGCTCCGCGCCTCAAATAGGGACTCGTCCATCTTCTGGTGGAATTGCAAGATCTCCATCTTTTTCTGAATGATGACTGATGGTGGGAAGAAGGCAGCGAGAAACTCTGCTCTGAGATTGGTCTAAGTACGGATGTTGTTGCAGTCCAAGGCTGTAAACTACATCCGAGCATGATCCCTAAGTGAGAAGGGGAACAAATGTAGACGGATCACATCCTGGGTAACTCCTACTTGCTTGATGGTATCACACACCTCCACGAACATCTTGAGGTGGGTGTACGGAGCCTCCATTGCTTGGCCTCCAAACTGGTTCTGCTGAACCATCTAAATCAAACCGGTCTTAAGTTCAAAGTTATTGGCGGCGATGCCAATAACATATCCCTCATTCCAGGGTTGTGGTCTGTACTTCTTAGCCATCGCGTTGGGGTCCTCATCATCTGAGTCATCATGTCAGTGCCTTTCTCTCTCTCTTTCTCTTTCTCTTCTTTCAGCCTCACGCCTTTCTGCTTCCCTCTCTGCCATGAGCTACTTGATGATGTCCTTCATCTGGTTGACTTCTTGGACAATTAGAATGGCACTTTCTTGAGATATAAGTTGTGTCTCGGAATCCTCCAAGGGTGGCATTTCGTCCATGATTGTGTCTTGTTTTCCTTCGCTCTTCCTTCTTCGGACTGTGGCCTTGATTTCTGGATCAAAATTCTTGAGTGGTTTTCCCCGAGCCCTTGTTTCATGTACATGCAGCCAAAACAACGAGAAAGCTAGAAAATCAGCTTCTGTGTCAATTGACAAGGAGGCTGTCGATCGACACGGAGGATGTTGTGGCTGTGTTGATCGACAGGCTGACTGTCGATCGAAACAGAGCGCAGAACCCTGAAAACACACACGAACTAAAATGCGAAAATTCAAACACCAAAAACCAAATCAAACCTTATAACTCAAAATTAGAAACACAAAAACCAACAAATACGAAAATAAAACAAAATAAAATTAAAATTACAGCCTTAATCCATCAGAACTAAAAATAAACTAATAGTTGGATAAATCTGACAAGTCCCCGACAACAGGGCCAATTTGATAACCGCAGTAAAGCAACAAGCAAATAAATTTATAATTACACCCAAAGGTGGGCGATCCCACAGGGACTGTGCAACGAAATACCCAAAATACTAGCCACAATTTCTAGAACGTAGAAGTTTGAGGAAATAGGAAAGGGATTTTGTTTGGAAATTTAAAGATGATAATGCGATAAAATAAAGGGTTTAAAAGCAATTAAACAAAGCACAAATCCTAGGGCAAATAATCTAATCATCAACATGCAATTTCAATCAACTCAGCAATGGGGAAAACATCATATTTTAATGGATTAAATTCCTTGGCTCGCAATTTAAATCCTAGATTACTAAATAGTGACTTTATCATCTCGGTCTCAAGAACACCAATTCAGTTAATCTCAATAATTATCTAATTATTTCCTATGCAAGTTTCTTCCTTTTGAGACAGAAAATAATTGCATTCAATTCCTCTATCCTATTATCAATTTTTGCCCCTCGGTCCTTCAATTAATAACTACAAACTCGTGTCTGAACTTAATCAGCCTGCAGGACTTTGGCACGATGAACATTATTGAGCTCCTCAGAGAATGTCCCCATCCTATTACTCGGATATGGTTAACTAACTCCAGTCTCAGGTTGTACTACACGAACTGCTGCTACCCATGATGCGGATATACGAGCACGTTACTTAGGCTCTCCACCATGGCAAATTAAAGCAACAGTCAACCCGTGCATACCCCTGAACCTTAGTTAGGGTTTGGACTCAATCAAGAACGAGATCTTGTATTCGCAGATGTCAGACAGACAAATACATCTCAATGTGGTCCAATCAATACGCCACCCTCACTTACCAGCATATCAAGTAACCAAGACAGATTACTTCTTCTGACTTTGTTGCAGCCATCCGAACAGATGTATCCTCAATGATGTCTCGGTTGTGATAATATTTATGTCTCACTAGGTCAAGTGATCATACTGTCTTCTGCGATCTACAACACGCCGTATGATCGTCCCTATCGGTGAGACAGGAGGATACCATTGTTACGTGCATGTAAGTTTTTTTGACAGATAGGAGAAAAGTCAATCATATACTCATTGTAATAAATGCTTTCTGTATATAAAACCTAACAGTGGGGACTATTTCTTATAAACTCAAAATACCTTTCGAGTTGTGAGCTCTGATTTTTAAAAGCATATAAGATTATTTGTTTTGAAATTGATTTTATGTGCCAAAGTTGTTTTGTGATATCATATATGTTCACCAAAGTTGACTAGAGATATTAGTTCAATGAGAACAGAATCAGGATTTGTTGGAATCCTGAGTCAAGTCTCATTAACCCTAGAGGTATTAATCTTTGTTGTCTTAAGTTGGGCTTAGACTTGGCCACTCAATGGATTATTGATACCTCCGTAGAAATAAAGAGAGGCATGTAAGTGTCTTATATCGATAGGGGTCTCAATGTAGTCAATTCTGAGACCAATGCACTTTGATGATAGTAGGTCGACTGGTTTAGCCATTTCTAACTATCCATTGTGACTTAGAAGCGGCCCAGCTTTCAGTTGCACAATGATAAAACTGATATTAATTTCATTGTGAGTGTAACTGCAGTGTGATGTAAATATTTTGTATAAACATGATCAAATAATTTCCTAAAACTCTGTGGTTTATCAGTGTGTGGCATAGCTTTCATATCTATTAAAGTATGTTTTTGGGGCATGTGTCCACTGGGTACGTTGTTGTTGGGAATTTTATACCCTTTTGATCATATTGTATTTATATTTGTTTTTGTGCATCAAACCTTGGTCGACTAAGTCTCTAGCAACTTAGTATGTGCTAAAAATTGTAAAAGTCCTTTATTGGATACTTTTGATGGAGTTGTAATAGAGATAGGAATTGTCTGCTATCGGGTGCTGAAGGAGATAGCAAAGCGCTCAAAAAGAATTTAAGATTGCTGAAGAAACCAGCAAGGCATTAAAGACTCAACAAATACAAAGGAATACGTGAAGATTACTGAGGGCACTCAACAAGTCTCTGGATTGCTAAAAGAGCTTAGCAGACAAAGTTTAGCTGACTCTGAAGAACAATATGCTAGATCTCAGCAAGGTGGCTATGATCTCAGCAAATGTTAATGGACTCAGCAGAGTGTTCCGAGAGCAGAATTTCCATAATCAAGAAGACATCGACAGCTGGCCAATCGAATCAAAAGTCAATCAACCTTAGAATTGTAAGGGAACTCCTAAATAAGAAGGTTGACATATCAAAAGTCAGAAGGACACCGAGTTTACTTGAAGATCTGCTCTGACAAGGTCAGCGCGTCAAAAAAAACTAACGAGCGAACAGAGACTTGAAGTGTCTTTGTGCATCTAAAAAAAGGAAGGAAGTGAAGGGATTTGTGAACTGAATCACGAAGTCTGTTTGCCAAGGATCGTTAATTGGAATATCAAAAATAATTTGCAATGCCTATGATTATTCCTATCATGCTCCTATTGATTATGCAAAAGGGGGTTTATGCGGAATACCTGGATTGTAGAAACCTAAAGAACGAGTGCGTAGAGATTTGATTCACGATCGTTTTCCCATGCACGAAGATTTATTCGTAACAGATTGAGAAAATAAATCTATGAAAATTAGTATGTAATTTTCGAAAATAAGAAGGAGAGAGAAGAAAGAAGATCCTCCTGATCTGATCTTCTTATCCGTATCCCAACTCTAATACGAATATCAAGTGAAGATTCCCTTCGAATTCCTCGTCCGGTTGAGAAGCAGAATTTCTCCTCGTTTCCCAGATCTAGTCGATCACCACAGCTGCCAAATGCTGGTTTGTTGTGTGCAACATATGATCTTGTGGTATTTTGAGATCTGAGGAACTGAGGCCGATTTATAGGAAAATACATGACTTCAATTGGGCCTGAGTTTCATGGGCTAGACTAGGGACCAGAATGCAAATAGCAAATAAGGCCTATCAATTAATTAATTCCCATATCCAACCCAGAATATAATTAATTAATTAATATTGATTCATTCCACCAGAGTATCAATATTGTCCTACCTATTTGCTACCTCGTTTTGAGGTACGGGTTGCATGGGCTCGGTTTATCCCCACATTTATGGTTACAGATATTCGTTAATTAATTTAAGCTCTGAAAAGCTATTTAATTAATTAACATCTTATATTCCTGAGTCAATCCACTCAAACCTTTTCACTATGCCTGAACTTAATCAGCCCGCATGACTTTAGCATAACGAACCTTTTAAGCTGCTCAGGGAATGTCACCATCCTATACTGGATGTGGTTACCTAGTTACGGTACCAGACAGTCATACACAAATTGATATCACCCAAGATACAGATATACAATATCAACTAGAGCTTTTCACTGCAACTCAAAGTGATAAACAATCTGCATATACTTTCGTACCTTTGTTTAGGTTTAAGATCTCATCAAGCCATAGATATATGGATTCTTTTCATGTCAGATAAAAGAATCAATCTCAACTTAGGTCCTTATCAATGTGTGCCCCACACCAGGATACCAAGCCATCCAAGATAAGATGCTTATTACCGCGTATGCTGCAGCCTACACCAACAGTTTATCCTGGAACTGTCTCAGCTGTGATAACTATTTATATCTCGCTAGGTCAAACGATCCATACAACCATCTGTGATCTTCTACACACCGTATGATCTCCCTATCAACAAGATAAGAGGATAAGAGTGTTTGTGACACATGCTTGTTAATTCCGACAGGAGATGAACATACAACATTTATGATTCCCAGTATATTAACCAATCGACCTTGTACATAATATACCAATCATAATGCTTTCAGTATATAAATCCATCAATCTCCCACTTATACTCAAAGCATTATACAGGTGCTTTCCAGAGTATAACGCGTCTAAACTAATCTAAGTATTACATCAATCATTCTATGTGGCTGGCTTTACCCTCAGCTCAAGGTTACGTACATGCATCTCGTAGACCTTCTAAGGCAGAGCTTTTGTGAATGGATCCCCTAGATTATCTTTTGTATCAATTTTCTCCACTAGCACATTACCCCTTGCTAAAATTTCTCGTATAATATGGTACTTCCTTTCAATGTGTTTTTTTGCTCTGTGAGTTCGTGGTTCCTTTTAATTATCCATAGCTCCCGAATTATCACAATATACCGTAATGGTCTTCGGCAGCTTAGGAATCACATCCAACTCCAGAAGGAAGGTTCGAAACCATACTGCTTCTTTCGAAGCTTCAGAAGGTGCCACATATTCTGCTTCCATGGTGGAGTCAGCAATACACTTCTGCTTTGCACTCCTCCATGATATGGCCCCACCTCCCAATGTAAACACGTAGCCAGAGGTGGACTTCTTTTCATCTCGGTCTACCTGGAAATCTGAATCAGTATAACCCACAGGGCACAACTCCTCACACTAATAGACGAGACAATAGTCTCTAGTCCTTTTCAAGTATTTGAGTATGTGTTTTACTGCGGTCCAATGCACCTGTCCAGGGTTAGACTGGTATCTTGCTACCATGCCTACAGCAAACCAGATATCTGGCCTCGTACATAGCATTGCATACATGAGGCTCCCCAAGGCCGATGCATACGGCATGTTGCTCATCTCATCTTTCTCCTTTTGTGTCACTGGATACTGATCCTTGGAATAATGTATGCCATGTCTGAAGGGTAACAGACCTTTCTTGGCAGTTTGCATGCTAAAACGAACAATCACAGTATCCACATATGACCCTTGAGACAAGGTAAGCATCCTCTTATTGCGCTCCTACAATACTTTTACCCCTAGGATGTATCATGCCTCCCCAAGGTCCTTCATATGAAACTGTTCGGATAACCACCCCTTAATGCCCGATAATATTTCCACATTGTCGCCAAATAGGAGAATATCATCTACATAAAGTGCAAAGAACACCACGCTTCCACTAACACATAGACGGTACACACAACTCTCGTTTGAACATTGTAAAAATCCATAGGATTTAATCACTTCATCAAAACTCAGATTCCATGATTGTGAAGCTTGTTTAAGTCCATACAGTGACTTCTTTAGCTTCCAGACCAAATGTTCTTCGAACCTCTGCACATAACCTTCTGGCTGTTGCATATAGATGTCCCTACCTTCTTCAAGGTACCCGTTTAGAAATGCAGTTTTGACATTCATCTACTAGATCTCTAGGTTCTTATGTGCTACTATGGCTAGGAGTATACGAATGGACTTAAGCATGGCTACTGGTGAGAATGTCTCGTCATAGTCTACACCTTCTTTCTGACTATAACCCTTTGCCACCAGCCTTGGTTTGAAAGTTGTAATTTCCCCATTCGTTCATTTCTTTCTTTTGTATACCCATTTGCACCCTATGGCTCGATTGCCATCTAGCAAATTAGTTTTCTGGTATACATCCATAGTCGTAATGGATTCTATTTCCGAATCCATGGTGATCAGCCATTTGTCTGCATCTTTATTAGATACTGCCTCGTCATATGTCCTGGGATCGGTATCATCCAGTTCGCTTTTCGGGATAAAGTCAGAGGACTCTCCCACGAACATATACCTCTCGAGTTAGTGGGCAACCCTCCCACTGCGACGATGCATCTGTACCATGTCAGTAGTTGGCACAGTACCCGTTGGTCCCATACCTTGCATTAATAGCAGTGTTGGTATTGCCTCACCTATTGCAGATAGATTTACCACTACACTGGGCTTTCCTGATGGAATCGCTTTCTTATCCTCAAGCTCGTGGATGATAATTTCAATCTTGGATCTGTGGTTTCTTACATAATCGTCCTCTAAGAATCTGGCATTGGTACTGAAAACCACTTTCGGATTCTCAGGACAATAAAAATAACCACCTTTTGTTTGCCTGGGATATCCCACAAACAGCATCAGTTTACACCTACTTTCGAACTTATCAGGTTCCTTTGTCAGCACACATGCTGGACAACCCCAAACCCTCACTCTGTTCAAACTTGGCTTTCGCCTATACCAGAGTTCCAGAGGCATTTTAGGAACTGATTTAGAAGGTACCAGGTTAAGCAAATAGGCCACTGTTTCCAAGGCTTATCCCCAAAATGAAATCGGCAAGCTTGCATAACTCATCATCGACCTGACCCTTTCTAAGAGAGTTATATTTCTTCTTTCTGCTACACCATTTAGTTGAGGGGTTCTGATGGGTTTTGTATACAGAAATCATTTATTACAATAACTATACAACGGTTCATTTCTCCTATCTGTCAAACAAACTTACATGTATGAAAAAATGGTATCCTGGTATCCTCTTGTCTCACCGATAGGGACGATCATACGGCGTGTAGTAGATCACAGAAGACAGTATGATCACTTGACCTATTGAGACATAAACTTGATCACAGTCGAGACAGCGTATGAGGATACATCTATCCGGATGGCTGCGGCATTGTCGGAATAAGTAGTCTGTCTTGGTTATTTAACATGCTGGTACGCAGAGGTGGCGTATTGATGGACCACAGTGAGATGTATTCGATTGTCTGACATCAGCGAATACAAGATCTCATTCTTGATTGAGTCCAAACCCTAACGAAGGTTCAGAGGTTTGCACGGATTGACTATTGTTTTGACTTACCATGGTGGAGAGCCTAAGTAACGTGCTCGTATATTCGCATCTTGGGTAACAGCAGTTTGTGTCGTACAGCCTAAGACTGGGTTTAGGTAACCATATCCGAGTAATAGGATGGGGACATTCCCTGAGGAGCTCAATGACATTCATCGTGCCAAAATCCTGCAGGCTGATTAAAAAGTAGGCAAAATCATCAGAAGCTTTCCATTTGTCATAGAATTCTCGCTTATAACCAGTACAGTTCCAAAACTGAGGAGACAGTGGGTCCATGTAAAGTACATAGGCATGTTTTGCAGTACAAAGTATTTCCATGAAGCAAAACTTCCATTCAGGAAAATTGGGACCAGTTAAAGGGTTTGATGTTAAGAGGTTAACAATATGAATAGGCATGTCTGAAAACAATAAATTAAAGCAGAAATTAAAACATAGTCGCAAACAATTGAAACAATTAAATATTGAAACCTTATGATAAATCAATATTAATGTTTCCTCCAATTTGCCTAAGTATTACTATTGCAAGCCACACATGTGGACGTTTACAACAAAACACTTAACCAGACTGCATCTTTCAATTCCAGTCCTTTAATTCCAACCCATGCCCGGGTTCCTTAGACAAATGGAATTAATAATTAGAGACTAACTTAAGACCATATTATCCTACTGAGCAGGGACATCACAAATAAGTTATACTCTGGATAATATCTAAGCTAGCTTACCACCAAAGCCAACCCTCCCATATAAGGATCTGCTAGGACACATTTGATCCCTTATAATAAGGCTATCTCATTTAATTCAATCCCTACAGGACTTATGAAAATTCAATACGCAAGCTACACATGTAGACGTTTACGCATGAACTCCCACTTCTCACATGAATTAAATGTTTTTTTTAAGTAATCCTATTAGAACTTATGAATAATAAATTAAGTAAGCTATACATGTAGACGTTTACCTAATAAATTACCCACTTCCAATAAAGGATTGATTTGTGGAGGTCTTATTAAATAATCAGCTTAGTAATTTACAATTCATAAGGTTCAATTGCACAGATTATTTTATGTAGCCATAATTATAACATTGCTAAAATTCTATCATGCATGGCATGAACCCCGAATTTATAGTTATAATTAATTACATAAAATAAATCACATAGCATGCTTTAAAGCTGTAAATAAAAGTAGTAAATGTGCTCCTATCATCTACAACATGCTCATATGCTGCGCAATTAATTTAAACACATATATCATGCAAAGACAGATAATAAAAAAAATAAAAAATGTCCTCATGGCCCCATGATACAAAAAAAAAAATTCTAACTATTACATATTGGAATTATTTTTCAGATCTTCAACTGGGCTCCCACTACTTCGACTGTGATCTGATTTTATTTTTTTGAAATTGGGCCTCCAAGGTTTGATCCATTATAAAATAGAACAACTGGGCCAGTTAACCAAATCGCGGGCCTAGGCACACATCGCAAGCCCAATAGCCCGCGAGAACTCGGTCCGACGAGCCACCACCGGCGAACCACCACCGCCGGTGACCCGCTGCAGCCGTGAGGGCTCTCGGAATCGTGCAGCAGCCATGCACTCATGTGCATGGTCGTAGCCCGCGACTCCGCCTCCTTCGGCCGTTGCCCGCTTTGCATGTCGCCGTCCGGCTTGCCCTAACCGTCGCCCGAACCGCCGTGCATCATCTTTTCCACCATCGGCTCACCTAGGCTCGTCGGAAATGCGCGCAGGGCGCGGAGGAGACGCGTGCCCCGCCTTGCAGCCGCAAACCCTAGGGTTTGCGCTTGCTACAGCCGTGCTGCCCCCCACGACCGCCGCCGCAGCCTTCCGCCTCCCGAGCCCATGCCGCACCACCTTGCCCCGCCATCGCCGCCCGGAGAGCGCGCGCCTGTCACTGGAAAGTGCGCGCAGGGCTGCGTGGGTACCGCACACGCGCAAAACTTTGCGTTCAGCCGCATTGCACGCATCACGTCGTGCCCAGCCCGTTGACGCTCGCCGTCCAGGCCAGGTGGCTGCTGATAAGCTCATATTTATACTCATTTATCTATATTTTTCTCCATTGTTTCAAGTGCATTTTATTATGTTTTTACTTATTCCTGTGCATGAGACTATTTTAGAGGATGTTACGCCCTTCATGGTAAGTTTTGCAGGTATTTAGGGTTAAAAGAGATGAAATGGAGAAAGAACCAAGTACACAAAGTTGCTGCTTCGATTGACGCACAAGAAATCGACTGAATTGGAAGACGAAGCCAAAAACCCGAAGCAGAGCCTCTATGTCAATCGACGTGGTGCATGTCAATTGACACAGAGGTCGGACATCGATCGTGAGCAAGGCAGAAGAAGAAGGCTTGAAGCATGCATTCCTGTCGATCGAGATGCTCCCTGACATGCTTGGATCTCGATCGAAATGCTCCCTGTCGATCGACAGGGAGGATAGAGAAGAAAGCACGACATGGAGGAAGCCCGGATTTCGACCATGCATGTGTGTCGATCGACAGCCTACTTGTCGATCGACACAGAAGCCCGATTTGGCTATTTTCACCTGTTTCGGCAATTTTTGCTATGTTAGTCCAATACCCAAATTAGGTCCTTCTTTCTCCTCTATAAATACTCCTCATTAGGGCACGAATTTCAGACTTCTTATATGCATTATTGCACTTAGAATAATTAAGCTTTGGAGTTTTCAAGACATTGAAGGTTCCTATTTTATTTGTAAGTCAATTAATAATATGTTTGCTTTAATTCTAGTCATGTTTTGTGGCTAGTACCCTAACAGGTTCTACGGTTATGATTTATCTTTTCTGATGCATATTTATTGAAATCGACTCATATGGCATGGATTAATTCTCTGATTTAATTATATAATCTAGATTGAAAGAAGGACCGAGAGGTGAATTAAGATCTAGGTTTATAGTTAATTAATCGAAAGACCGAGAGGTGAAGATTGTTAATAGGAAGAGAGAATTAAATATGTTTGTTTTCTGTCTCAAAAGGAAGAAATCTACATAGGAATAATTAGATAATTATGAAATTGATTAATTTGGTGTTCTTGAGACCGAGAGAAGATATTCACTAATTAATAATCTAGGATTTAAATTGCCGAACCAAGGAATAAAATCCACAAAAATCTATGTTTTCCCCCATTGCGAAGTTGATTGAATGTTGATGATTAGATAATCAGCCCTAGGATCTTTGCTTTTCTTTATTGTTTTCAAAACTCTTTCATTTCTTGCAATTGGTTTTTTTAATTTCACAAACAAAAACTCTTCTAAAAATTGGTTTACTTAAACAGCGAATTGATAAACTGTGTCCAGTACATGAGATGACTTCGTTGCACTATCCCTGTGGGTTCGACATTCCTTTGGGTCTATAAATTTATTTCCTGCTGTATTCAACAGTTTATCAAATTGGCATCGTTGCGGGGATAGTCAAATTTTATCTTGTTATTGGATTGTTTTGATATTTTCTGGATTGAGTTTTTATTTTTTATCACGTGCGTGTGTAATTTTTTGGTTTTGCGCTCTGTTTTGATCGACACCCAGGGTGTCGATCGACACAGCTGCATCACCCATGTTGATCGACACAGCTGCATCACCTGTGTCGATTGACAGGGCCCCTGTCGATCAACACAGAGGCTGATTCCCTGCCTTTTGCTTTCTTTTCAGGTGCATGAACACAAGAGTTCGGGGGAAGAATCTTGAAGCCTTCAATTCAGAAATTGAAGCAACCTGTGGGAGAAACAAAAGCAAAAGAAAGAACAAGGAGAGACAGTCAGAGATGGAGCAACCACCAGAAGCACCACTTCAAAACATGACTCCCGAGGAGCAAAGACAGTTCATGGATGAGGTCCGCCAACTTAGGGAACAACTCCAAGCAGCACAAGCTATTCAAGCAGAGCAAGCTGCCAGACTGGCAGCCCTGAACAATGGAGAAAACCATTAAAGGCGAATTGTGGTGCCCCAAAGATCCATACGTGATTGCTTCCTGCCACAGAGAGAGGAGCCGGGATTCCAGGTTGGCATTGATGCCAACAACTTTGATCTGAAGACAGGCCTAATTCAAATGGTCCAGCGGAACCAGTATGCAGGGAAGGACATTGAGGACCCGTATGGCCACCTCAGTCAGTTCATCGAGGTGTGCGACACAATTAAACAGAATGGAGTGCCTCAAGACACCATCTGGATGCATTTGTTTTCTTTTTCTCTCAGGGAGGAGGCCCGGTCTTGGTTTGCTAGATTGGACAAGAGCAGAATTGCCACATGGGCACAACTCCGGGCACAGTTCCTCACCAAATTCTTCCCGCCCAGTGTCATCATGAAGAGGAAGTCCGACATCACTCACTTCAGCCAGAAGTACGATGAGACCCTCTATGAAGCTTGGACGAGATACAAAGAGCTATTGAGGATGTGCCCCGTCCATGGGATTGATCTTGAGATGCAGGTATGCCATTTTTATGTAGGATTAACCCCTCACTTAAAAGAATTGGTTGATGCTTCAGCTGGAGGACTTCTCATGAAGAAAAGTGGAGAAGAGGGGATGCAACTTCTTGCAGACATGGCCCTCAACAGTCACCAATGGCCTACTGAAAGGCAAAGTCAAAGCAATGACCACTACTCCGGAGATTGATGTGGTGTCAGAAGTGAAAAAGCTCCGAGAAGAGTTCAAGCAATAAGAGGCCGGTAGAGCTTCGGTAGCTGCTATATCAGATCCCAACATGGCCATTGTTCCCGTTGAGGCTGACTACATCTACCGAGGAAGCAGTTCGAGCACCTCCAATACCGCTGAAGTGAACTATGCCATTGGAGGTTATAACAACAACAACTACCGAGCCAACAATCAAGGGTATAATTACAGTGCTAAGAAACATCCTGGATTTTCTTATTCTAACCCTTATGCAGCTGAGAGTCCTCCACCGGGATTCAGTGTTAGAGCCGGGGGAGAGATTGTAGAGAAGAAGAGGTCCGTGCTGGAGGAGATGCTTGAAAAGTTCATCAAAAGCTCCGACAATCGGTTTGGCTAGGTGGAAATTGAGGTGAAGAACATGTCCACTCACATGTAGCATATGACGAAGCACCTTCAGATGCTCGATACACAACTCAGTCAGATTGCTACTACCTTGAGCAATCAACACAAGCCAAGCCAGCTCCCCAGCACCACAGAAGTCAATCCTAATAAGGCCAAACAGGTCAATGCCATTGCCTTGAGGTCTGGAACGAGCTACAAAGGTCCGAACATGCCCCAAAGCAAGTTTAGGGGAGAGAAAGAGAAGGAGGCCACAGATCCGTCCTCTGTCTCGATCGACAAGTAGCCCGTCGATTGAGATAGAGAACAGGAGGAGATCCACAGGACTGCAGTAAGTGTGTCGATCGACACACCCCCTGTTGATCAAAATCCAGGACAGACAGACACAAATTCTTCCCAGCCGACACAGCCACCTCCTCAGCACAATTCGTCAGACCACCTCCGATGCCCTTTCCACAGCTTTTTGCCCAGCAAAAGGAGGATTCCAAGTTCTCGCGCTTTGTCGAGAACTTGAAGAAGGTAAGCATTAATTTACCTCTAATTGAAGCTCTTTCTGAAATTCCAGGTTACATGAAGTATCTCCGCAAGCTGATGAGTGAGAAGAAACATTTCGTGCAGAATTCAAAAGTCAAGCTTCATTAGCAGTGCAGCATGGTCATTCAGAAGAAACTTCCAGTCAAGAGAAGTGATCCAGGGTGCTTCACAATTCCAGTCGAGATCGGGGGGATTTCATTCGAGAAGGTGTTCTGCGACACGGGTGTCAGCATCAACCTAATGCCCTTCTCTATCTTCCAGCGCCTCAAGATTGGAGAGTTGAGACTGACTACAATCACGTTGCAAATGGCAGACCGATCTGTGTCTCGCCCCAATTGAGGATGTTCTCATTCGTGTGGGTCATCTAATTTTTCCAACAGATTTCGTAGTCTTGGATATGAAAGAAGATGGAAGAACACCTTTGATCTTAGGAAGAGAGTTCTTGGACACTAGTGCTGCTTTGATTGATTGTCGTGGTGGTGAGATCACGCTCCGAGCAAATGAGGAAAGGATCACATTTAAGCTCGACTCAAGCCGGAAACAATCTGAATGCTACAAAATAACCTCCATTGAAGATGAAGAGGAAGAGACTGAAGAAGAGGAAGATCAAGCAGCTCAAGAATGGGAGCGAGGGAATGAGTTGGCAAAATTAAAAATTACACCATCTCGTCCCGAGCTCACTGCTATCATTCAAGATCGCTTGGTCTACATGGTGGATGCCCGAGGAAGGGGAGTTCATTCTAGCCCGCCCTGGTCCTGAAAAAGAGGTATCGTCGAGCTACGACGTTAACTAAAGCACTTGTTGGGAGGTAACCCAACTATTTACCTGTTTTCTTCTAATTCTCGTTGTTTCCTTTTCACTTTTCCTTTTTATTTATGTTGGAGTGTTTGATTTTATTTTCGAAGTTCTATTTTTGCAATTATTTTGTTTCGAAAAAAAATAGAACATGGAGGAATTACCTCTATCTCGATTGACAGGGCCCCTGTCAATCGAGATAGAGGTCAGGATAGAGCAGTCGACAGCTGTCGATTGACACAGAGTGCCAGCATATCCAAATTCTTCGTCGCATATCGTTGATTCATCCAGTGGATAAAAAGTTGATGTATGAGATCAACAGTCAGGTACAAGTTCTGTTTCTTGTCTGATTTTCAAACTTTTTCTTACTCTCTGAATTTGATATAAGTTTGGGGGATGTGGACAAGAAATTCGAACTTATCTATCCCTTTACTTGCTTTATTTTTTTATTGCTTTATTTGATTTGGTGTGTTTAATTTTTGCTTAAATAAAAAAATATGGATATTGTGAGGAAAATTTTTATTGAGTCATGAACCCACTTGAACTAATTATGAGATTGGACTTGATTGAGGATAAGTTGATTTGATTTCAATTGTGGTTGATTTGCCTATGAATGTAGAATACCGCATGATAGGGTCTAATTGAAACTTACACTTGCATGATGTTTGAGTGGATCGAAGTTGATTAAGGAAGAAATTTTTGAACCCAAGTGAGATTTGAGCCTTAATTTTGTTCATGTGAGATTCGCATGTATGTTTTCATTTCTCTAGAACTTGCTTCTGTTCTATTTCAAAACTGCATAGTGTGCACAAGGATAGAAAATGATCTTAGGCCATCTTTGTTAGCCTAATTTTAAACACTATCCCTTCATATATTGAAATTATCCCTAGTAAGCTCCATTGTGCTTAACTCCATTGTTTTGTCTTGTCTATGAGATTTACATGGAGTTATAATGGTTTTTGTCTTGTCCATAAGATTGATGGAAGAAAGGGTGGTTCAGTATGTGTTGTGGAAATGAAAATTCTAGTATAGTGGTGAATAAAAGATGGAAGGTTGTACAACTAAAAATAAATTAGAATTCTCATAAGCCCTATGTATGAAATCATGTGTAATTTTTGAAAGTGTATAAGGGATTCGATAAGAGAGCTTGAAAAGAAAAAAAAAAAAAAAAAGGGGAGTCTTGATTTGAATTGTGAAATTTGAGGAGAAGGGTAGATGTTCATAAGAGAGTGGTTTAGATTGATTGAGGAAGTACAACTTGATTGATTTTTAGTCACTTGACCATATTTCCCTACCTTTCACAAAAAGCCTATGTTACAACCAAATGAAAAGTCCTTTTTGATTCTTGAATTGTGTGCACATTTGAGCAGTGGAGATTTTAGAACTTTTGCAAGCCTGTGGTAGAAATTTCTTCATACATGTTGTGAGTGCTTTCATTGAAACCCAAACACTTGTGTGATGAGTGATACACTTTTCGGTGAGTCTTCCAAAGTTGATGAATATCTTATCTCTTTCAATTGTTTGTGTGATGTGGATTGATGAACCTTGATTGTGATGAATCTTGTGAGGCATTGCACTTTCAATTGCTTGAGATTTCTTTTCTTTCTTTTCTTTGATTGAGGACAATCAAGTATTCAAGTTTGGGGGGTTTGATAAGCTCATATTTATACTCATTTATCTATATTTTTCTCCATTGTTTCAAGTGCATTTTATTATGTTTTTACTTATTTCTGTGCATAAGACTATTTTAGAGGATATTACGCCATTCATGGTAAGTTTTGCAGGTATTTAGGGTTAAAAAGAGATGAAATGGAGAATGAACCAAGTACACAGAGTTGCCGCTTTGATTGATGACCGTATTGGAAGACGAAGCTAAAAATCCAAAGCAGAGCCTCTGTGTCCATCGACGTGGTGCATGTCAATTGACACAGAGGTCGGACATCGATCGTGTGCAAGGAAGAAGAAGAAGGCTTGAAGCATGCGTTCCTGTCGATCAAGATGCTCGCTGTTGATCGACAGGGAGGACATGCTTGGATCTCGATCGAAATGCTCCCTGTCAATCAACATGGAGGACAGAGAAGAAGGCTCGACACGGAGGAAGCCTGGATTTCGACCATGCATGTGTGTCGATCGACAGTCTACCTGTCGATCGACACAGAAGCCCGATTTGGCTATTTTCACCTGTTTTGGCAATTTTTGCTATGTTAGCCCAATACCCAAATCAGGTCTTTCTTTCTCCTCTATAAATACTCCTCATTAGGGCATGAATTTCGGACTTCTTATATGCATTATTGCACTTAGAATAATTAAGCTTTGGAGTTTTCAAGACATTGAAGGTTCCTATTTTATTTGTAAGTCAATTAATAATATGTTTGCTTTAATTCTAGTCATGTTTTGTGGCTAGAACCCTAACAGGTTCTAGGGTTATGATTTATCTTTTCTGATGCATGTTTATTGAAATCGACTCATATGGCATGGATTAATTCTCTGATTTAATTTTATAATCTAGATTGAAAGAAGGACCGAGAGGTGAATTGAGATCTAGGTTTATAGTTAATTAATCGAAGGACCGAGAGGTGAAGATTGTTAATAGGAAGAGAGAATTAAATATGTTTGTTTTCTGTCTCAAAAGGAAGAAACCTACATAGGAATAATTAGATAATTATGAGATTGATTAATTTGGTGTTCTTGAGACCGAGAGGAGATAGTCACTAATTAATAATCTAGGATTTAAATTTCCCAACCAAGGAATTAAATCCACAAAAATCTATGTTTTTCCCATTGCTGAGTTGATTGATATTTGCATGTTGATGATTAGATAATTAGCCCTAGGATCTGTACTTTTCTTTATTATTTTCAAAAATCTTTTATTTCTTGTAATTGTTTTTTTTTTTAATTCACAAATAAAAACTCTTCTAAAAATTGGTTCACTTAAACAGCGAATTGATAAACTGTGTCCAGTACATGAGATGACTTCGTTGCACTCTCCCTGTGGGTTCGACATTCCTTTGGGTCTATAAATTTATTTGCTGCTGTATTCAACAGTTTATCAGCCACCTCCCCGTGTTGCCGTCCCGGGGCCACCGCACCGCGCCTGACAGTCTTTGGCCGCACGGCTGCTGCCCGTCGCGCGAGCGCGCCATGCGCTGGAAACCCTAGGGTTTCCCCGCGGCTGCGCAGCCATCGTGGCTGTCGTGCATCGTCCCCGCCCTGTCCTCGCCACGCGCAACCGCTCTGCACAGCCTGCTGCCGTGTCGGCACTGTCGTGTGCCGTTGTGCGGCCCTTCGTTCTTCGTGTTCTTCCTTCGTTCTTCATTTTCCATTTTACAGATTTAATTTTAAAAATTGAAAATTACATTGAATTGCATCCTAATACAATTTGGAATTTAAATCTAACTACGGATTTATCTCATGGGTGAAAAACGAATCCTTATAAAAGGGCGGATTAACCCGAGAACCACGAGGACGGAAAAAACACAAACATACAATCCATAAAACCCATGCAATCATTCTATAATAATTATCATGCAAATCATAGGCAATATTATTTTTTTCGATAGAGCCAATTAATGAACCTAGCTCTGATACCAATTGAAGGGATTCGTGAACTGAATAACGAAGTTCGTTTGCCAAGGATCGTTAATTGGAATATCAAAAATAAATTGTTATGCCTATGATTATTCCTAGCATGCTCCTACTGATTATGCATAAGGGGGTTTATGCGGAATACCTGGATTGTAGAAACCTAAAGAATGAGTGCGTAGAGATTTGATCCTCGGTCGTTTTCCCATGCACGGAAATTTATTCATAACAGATTGAGGAAATAAATCTATGATAATTAGTATGTAATTTTCAAAAACAAGGAGAGAAACAAAGAAGATCCTCCTGATCTGTTCTTCTGATCTGTATTCCAACTCTAATCCGAATATCTGGTGAAGATTCCCCCTTCGGATTCCTCGTCCGGTTGAGAAGCAGATGTTCCTCCTCGTTTCTCAGATCTAGTCGATCACCACAACTCCCAAATATGGTTTGCTGTGTGCAACATATGATCTTGTGGTGTGTTGAGATCTGAGGAACTGAGGCCTATTTATAGGAAAATACTGGACTTCTATTGGGCCTGAGTTTCATGGGCCAGACCAGGGACCAGAATGCAAATAGGAAATAAGGCCTATCAATTAATTAATTCTCATATTCAACCCAGAATATAATTAATTAATTAATATTGATTCATTCCACCAGAGAATCAATATTGTCCTACCTATTTGCTACCACGTTTTGAGGTACGGGCTGCATGGGCTCGGTTTATCCCCACATTTAAGGTTACAGACATCCTTAATTAATTTAAGCTTTGATAAGCTATTTAATTAATTAACATCTTATATTCCTGTGTCAATCCACTCAAACATTTTCACTTATGCTTGAACTTAATCAGCCTGCATGACTTTAGCATAACGAACCTTCTGAGCTACTCAGGGAATGTCACCATCCTATACTGGATGTGGTTACCTAGTTTCGGTACCAGACAGTCATACACAAACTGCTATCACCCAAGATACAGATATACAAGCTCAACTAGAGCCTTTCACTGCAACTCAAAGTGATACACAATCTGCATATACTTTTGTACCTTCATTTAGTAAGATCTTATCAAGCCATAGAGATATGGATTCTTTTAATGTCAGATAAAAGAATCAATCTCAACTTAGGTCCTTATCAATGTGCGCCCCACACCAGCATACCAAGTCATCCAAGATAAGATGCTTATTACCATGTATGCTGCAGCCTACATCGACAGTTTATCCTAGAACTGTCTCAGCTGTGATAACTATTTATATCTCGCTAGTTCAAACGATCCATACGATCTTCTGTGATCTTCTACACACCGTATGATCTCCCTGTCAACGAGATAAGAGGATAAGAGTGTTTGCGACACATGCTTGTTAATTCAGACAGGAGATGAACATATGATTCCCAGTATATTAACCAATCGACCTTGTACATAATATACCAATCATAATGCTTTCAGTATATAAATCCATTAGGAAGAAGATTGGCGATTCACCAATCTGTCTCTAACGGACAAAAGATTCAAGTTTTGAATCCTTGTCTATAAATAGCAGAGCATCTGCAAAAAGAAAAAAATGACAATACGCAAAAATAAGCATAAACTATGTCGAATTCAATACCGAATACAAAAAGTTTGAGGCTTCGTAGAAGCTATCTGTGCTGATCACGAGACTTTGGAAGCTTGGTTCTAATGTTATCTTGGGATAGAAAGAACTTAGCAGTCATCTTCATCTGCAAGATTGACTATCACGAGCATTAGCCACAAGTTGTATAAGTTCAAGGAGGAACTATAAAACTACTAAATACGGCATTCCAGGAGGCTGCAAGGTGCGTCCTCACTCCAAGGATTGTCGAGAAGGTTGATATCGAAGGAACTTCTTGAAGGTACGTTGTGGCCAGACGGATGTGCTGCCTACAACTAGAGATCAAGTTTAATCCTTGTATCAAATCTTAGTAAATTCCAGTCAGCAGACTGAAGAGTGGACGTAGGACATTTGTCTGAACCACTATAAACCTTGTGTTCTTATTGTTCTTACTATCTTATTGCTTTTGCTGATTTAAAATCCAGCACCTTAAGTGCTGGAGTATAATCTGCAATCAACTTAAGAATTATTCGAGCTTATAACACATTTCTAAGTTCTTGCTGAGTCAGGACCTCAGCAAGATAATTGCAAGGAGCCTTTAAAATTTCCACTGCATTCACAATTACTCTGATCTAGGACCAACAGTTGTACTCAGCTCGTGTACAGTATTTCTAAAATATGCAGGTTAAAAGCAGGGATGCGAATGCAAGGTGTAGAGAGTAAATTGAATAAACAAGAGCGTGATCCTGAGATATGCATCTTCACATGCATATCTCCACTGCGTACACTCCGTTGCAAGAAACTATGAAATCTCTTCCTTCCCGTATTTGTGTAAATAATTCAAGAAACCAAACTTTGTTATGTTGATGCTTGTTGATACTTTTGTACAAGGTTGCATTCTCGTTATAAACCTTACCTTATCAAAAGATTTGTTGTTTGGTTGTTTGGGTGTGAATTGTCCATTTGATTATCAAATATGTTTACTTGCCAAGTCTTCCGCTGTTAAATCACCCAATCCACTGTAGATACAAGAAGGCAAGTCAGGGGTTTTACAAAACAATTCAAAAAACTCGTCCCTATCAACCCAGAACGCCTACCGACCCCAAGACACCCGAATAAAATAGAACGATTGCTGAAACCACGGGTCGCCACTGGCAGTCCTCTTCAGCCCTAACCGACCCCAAATTTTCGGGGTTGGTTGCAAAAAACTGGGATGTCTTGCCACTTAAACCTAGGGTTAGCCAGACCACTCATCTTGTACGGGCTCCCTCCCATATGTCTATAGAAGGGATGTCCCAACCCATTTTTCATATTCAATTTTCTGCTCCCAAGCTTAGCAAAAACTCTATCAAATTCTTGAATCAAAAAATGTGCATTCATTGTGTTTCCTTCTCGTCTTTATTGTCATTATTGTTGTACTTGTTATTCCCTCTAACAACGAGTCTAATGGCTCCGCTGCATCTACGAAAAAACCTCAACAAATTGTACTCGTCGGAAGTCTCGTGTGCATTTATAGTATTATATGTTTCTATTAAATAACACGTATTTTCGATTAGCACAATTAGTTGTACATCGTCGGCAAAAAACATAAATGCTCAATATTGTATAGGTTCTAATAGTTTGATCGAATTACAAAAGATAATTATTTGTACTAAAGTTAAAGTAAAAAAGGACATAACTTATAATAGATTTGAAGATTTGGCCTTAATCGAAAACTACATGTGAATTTTTATAATTTTAAATGTGTAAGAAGAAAAACTAATATATGTTCGGATATAGATATTTAATCCATAATCGCACAATTTTTATCGGTTCTAAAAAAATGTATAGTTTTTACTTCTTAACATCTAGTAGTAAGAGATCCATTAATACTCTTATGAAAGAAAAACTTAATTTTATTAATCAACATCTTAAAAAAGAATGATAATATCTTGTTTCTCAACCTTTATTATAAGCACAATTTAACTTACAAGTAAAATACTATAAAATTTAGATTAAATTCTTTTAACAATTAAATTTCACTAAACAAACTCAAATGAACTTTAGTAAAATACTATAAAATTTAGATTAAATTCTTTTAACAAATAAATTTCACTAAAGGACTCAAATGAACTTTTATGAACTTTTTTGAGCTGATATTCTTACATTTCATTGAACTGAGAAAAACATTTGGATGATTCAAATTTCCTGTTCATTATCAATGCTTCCACTCATAAGTCTCTTGTAATCACTCTTTATTTAAGTAATTACAGTATATCATACTCCACTAATATTTTCCAAAGTGGAAAAAAAAAATAAAACTATTGCCAAACCAAATCTTTTAGGTGCTGGATCATAATTCCAGCACCTAACAATTCATGATATTGAAATATGATGCGTTGAATGATATGATGCCACTTAACATTGTATCATTCCACAACAGATTCCAAAATATTCATCACAACATAATAACTAGAATTTTCAATAGTCGAACATTCAATAATAAGAAACTAGAAGTCATCACCTAATCATTAGCATCAGTGAACAAGTTGTGCTGTCAAAGTTAGACAAAGCTCGTGTCCTAACCCTTATTGTCTATCTAAATTTTCATAACCAATTTTGTTATATACATCTTAACAAACAAAAAAAGACCTACGTAAGCCGTTAAGAACATTCTATTCTATGTACAAGAAAGTAACATCCTCGGTGGCGAAAAAAAATAGGCGACCAACTTCAGCTTACCTCTATAGACTGTTAGAATCCTCCTCCAAAATTTCAGACATGGTCAGTTGATTGCAACTGCAGAGCCGTCAGCCTAATGGTTGTCTTCTTTTACGGTAGCATTCTAAGCTTTGGCACGGTTGAAGTCTTCCATACTACGATATTCTTCCCTCAGCAGCCTATCTAATTCAGGATGCTTCTTCACTGGCTCTCTCTCGTTGGCTGCCTCTCGGAAGTGGTGGAATGCCCTGAAAGGTGAAAATAAGATAAGTGCTCAGGAGCAAAATAACAACCATTCAAACCAAGGCAGCAGTGTGAGGGTTCAGAAACGTCTATATAGACAAGCACAGGCCCAATACCATGATTAAAGAATATCAACCAGCTTTGCCAGAATGAAATAAATATCAATGTCTCTCAAACCAAATATCCAACAGATTTGCCACTTAAAAATGGCTAGTGGGGTTTGTGATGAGTTTGTTATAGTCAGTTACAAAAGAAATATTTTAGATTGAAAAGCTCTAGTCAGAACACCACCCGTGCATTGAATTATCCTATATAATTCATCATTGCAGGGTCACAAAACAGCCCTAATATAGAAATGACCTCAGAACCCGACCTAAATGATTTTCCTAAAATATATTATGCGCCAAATATATAAATGTACCAAAACCATTAATTGGTAATTCAAGGTTCCCCAACTCTAGGACCACAAGTAGTGATGGAAAATCTCAAAAATAAAAGGCTATGAAAAGGCAACAATTACCAATACTTCTCAACGCCATAAAGGTTCCCTTTTTTATAGAATTGAAGTGTCAACTGCTCAAAGTCATCATAGAGATCATCACTGAATTCCTTCTCCAAGCCATAACTGAAATAAGAAATTGAAAAATACACACCATTGCAAAGGAAGAAAATAAGTACGGGAAAAAACAGTTAAAAGAGTGATGAAACTAAAAAAGTATGAGAGCATTGAAGAATCTCAGGAATAAGAAAACGGGTCATACTTAAACTGTACCTATAGAACCGGAATAGACACTCTATTCCATAATTGTAACTAGCATCAGCATCTTCTAGAGCCAGCTTACGGAACTCATTGTACATCGAAGGGACAAAAATGTCCCTTAAGAAAAAACACCAAAACCTGTACAATGTGTTCATCTCCTGCAAGTAAAGATAGGTGATTGCCATCAGCATCAACAGCAAAAGATATTATGCCAACTGCAGTTTCCAAGTGCAGTTCAACCAGATTAATTACCATTTATGACAAGTACATGAAACAAAGTTATAAACGGGAAACATCCCCTTCATCAATGGCCTCAAAGAAAATGAGAAATCACTTGAAGTACTTCAAACAAAAATCCATCTAAATATACAAGATACCTCACTGCAGCCAATGCCCATTTTCTTTCGGTCACTAAGGCAGCGCTTTTTATACTTGTTGTACCTGAAAGAAGAAATTAACCAGCATATAAAACATACAATAAGAATGCACACAAACTAACCAATGAATGTGAATTTCCTTGATGCTTGCAACTATAGCCATTAAACTTCCTTAACAAAGTATCTTCTTACAACTGCTGTTTGAAACCATTTTCCTCCAGAAGCTTATGGCTTGGATGTTGAAATGGTGGAAATGACTTCAGCACAGAACCAACGGGAGGACTACTTCCTGAGAGATTGCTTTGAGGAGAGGCACTCAACTTTGAAAGCCTGAACCTGGAATTAAATGGGTTTGATCAAAAAAAAGGGAGAAACCCTTATAAACCTCCATGAAATTTAGATGCTTCTCTAGGGCACAGGCAATATAGCTAATGTAAAAGAAGAATATAATTGAGATACAGACCCATAACTATCTGGGGGTGTAGAACCAAAGAAAAAACCGACTGCATCACTAGGTGGACTTTCAGATACCACTCCCAGAGAGTTGCGTCCACTGCCATGACTTTTGAGATTTCCATAGAACAACCGTTGTTGTTGCTGTTGCTTCAAGGTACCTTTAGTTTGCTTTCTATGAGAATTGGGATTTCCAGAACCCTCAGAGTTGCTTTTACCGGAAGAATGATCAAGAATCCTAGAGTTCAATGCGGCAGCAACTTGAGAAGAGTTTCTGGAGTTTTCATTCCTGCTACGTCTACGATGTGACCTTTTTGAGTTCAGTTCCTGCACGTGGAATGATATTTAGAAGCAGTTGTGCTTCTTTTCAGTACAAAGTGAAACGTGAAAAGAAATAAGCCAACCTGCTCATAAAAATAGAGACTGTCATTTATAGCAGAAGCAAGCTCACTGGATAATGTTTGTGATAATACTTCACCAGCTCCCATTTGACTATTCTGCATCATAAAATGTAGTTCGTCACTAACTTAAACAATCCAACTGATGGTGTATTTAAAATATAACTTACAACTAAACTCGTAGGACCAAAGACTATCATAAAATGGACACTTATAGACCCTTAGCCCAACAAAGCATAAGATATAATAGAGTAAAATAAATATTTCAAGACGTGCATTATCAGAATAGATGTGTTTGATAGATAATAAAGAAAAAGCCATGTTAATTGTATAAAGATAGCTGTTTAACCAAATTAAGAGGGAAAAATATAGTGAAGATTTATGGCAAGATTGCAAATATACAGCTTGAACAACAAAAATCCCTATCATGAATCATCGCCAAGTTAAAGAATAAGGGTTTATTTCTAGTAAAACCATGATATCCAAGCACAAATAAATAGGGCAAACCAAAAGATGATTTAAACTAAACTGCCTGAAATCCTTCTGCTCTCACAAATGTAACAAAACAGAAGTGTGAGTTTAAATTAATTGATGTGGTATATTTAGGATTGCTTTTGAATCTGTTTGAACTGGTGATAGGCAAGTAAGTCATCTAAGCAGTACGCTCACCTCAAAAGAAAACCAAACTAGCACAGTACAGGAAAAAAAGGGGGGGGGGGGCTATCATTGAAACCGAATAAAAAAAAGTTAATGTAAGATCTTTACATATATTATGCACCACAAATCTATTTTAACCATAGCACTGGGCCTCAAATAAAAAGCAGGTTCACAGTTACTCGAGTAAATCCAGTCTATATCACCAGAAAGATAAACAGTTAGATAACTGGTAATAATATGTTAATAAACACACGAGCAGAATGCCTCAAACAAGCCATGCTAGGGATCATGGTCTCACTTGAGTGACAATTACAAGCTTGGCAACAGCTTGATTAATTGAGGTTTCCTCATCCTCGTCATCAACCCTGCAAAGACCAAAATATTCAGTAAGATAAAACACTATTGAATGCGCACCTAACGGCTATCAGGAAACTTACATGTAGTGGAAAAGACAAAAAGAATGCAAAAAAGAATAGTAGACTATCAGATGGTGTACACTGAAGATACGAAGCAAACAATACTATCACTATGTTCAAACTATTAATTTTAACAGAAAATTCGGTTACTGAATGAAATGTGCAGCATTAATGGTGGAATTTGATAAGCTTTTACTCTGTTGGCAATAGAAAAAGCCACCAATAAGAATAACTTGATGACAGATTGTAGGAATGTCTAGGTAGGAATATTAATGTTAAACCCAAAAGATTACAAGATTTACATCATGGGGTCAATAATTGAGTAAATTTATCAAAAGAAGACCCAATAGTTGCTAATGAGGGCATCACTGCACACATGTTATTATCGCCTCACAGATTGTGCATATTGCTCATGATATTATGGTCAATAGCCTGTTTGTCTATTACAAACCTGAATTTGCACAGGCAATATTTCTGAATCATATAGAAGCAGAGATACATGGCAAGGCTTTTATTAGATGATAGATAATCTGTAGCAACATATTCAGAAAACATGAAATACTTTTGGTGCATGGAGAGTTACGGCAGATAACTTTAAATGCATGCATTACAGAAAACTAAAGGACCTTGAATTTTTATTCAAAATGAACCTACAAAACTAGGAATCATTAACAAAAATATTAATATCTATCACAATTAAATGCAATGATGCATAAATACTATCCAAACATCATAAACAGGCATTTCGATGTAATTTAAATCACGAATTATACATGTTTGCACAGCAAAAAATTATCCATGTTTATGGTACAAAAATGAGGTGGATACTAGAGTTATATTTTGAAGAGTAACCATTTGATGAATCTTTTATAATCACTTTCCAATAAAATGTGCATCCGCCAGTATAAAAAGAGCAACTTAAACCATTTTTCCCAGGTTCAGGCATTTTTAAACATTTTGTTTCAACTTAAACCAAGTCAATAGCAAATATTTTCATGAAATCAATGTTATCTATCACAAAGATTGTACAGTTAATAGTCAAACAGATGGACATAATCTAACGACTTAAGGCATAGATAAATCAAGGAAGCAAATCTTAAGATACCTTCCAGCAGTACAAGGATGGTCGTGCCCTAATGATTTCTGCTCCGATTCCAGCTCTTCATCAAGCATAAATGGGCTTGAGAAATCATTAGATGACTCACCAAGATTCTTCACTTCGTTTCCCTTATTTTTGGATCCGACCGAGTTCAATGATTCAGATCCTAGTGAGGATGGGCTGACATTGATATCATCCCGAGTGATGGGTTCACAACCCAAATCTATCCTTGAATTACTCTTTCCTAAAGCACCTCTCTGTTCTTCACCATCCTTGTTTTGCTCTGTAGAATCGATAATAGAGCTCTTCACAGTATCTGGAATCAACAGCAGAGAATCCACTGTGCTGTCATGTGAAGGGAGTGGTTCAGTTTTTCTATCAAGGGGGCTATCAGTTTTGTTCTCATTCTGATCATTCTTGACAGAATCTCCAACTACGGAAGCAGATTCACTGTTCAGAGATTTTGGAACCCACTTAGGCCACTCATTGCGTCTCCTCACCTTCTCACCCTGCAGAGATCGAAACCAGACATGCAAGAGAGAGTACACAGTTCAACAGAAAGGAACTAAAAACAGGGGAAATAAAAGGCATAAGAAAGAGCTGTCTAAATAATCAACAAATATGAAAAGACAATTAACTGAAAATGCAACTAAGAGGAAATGTACTGAACCTGCACTTCTACGGTCTCGGAAGCTTGCAATGCATCTACAATAAATGGTACGTCTACCTTCAATCGTCTGACCTGAAACTCCAAACTCCAGAAAAAATTATAGCAGCATAATATTAAAAATAACAGCTCATCTCGGAGAAACAAGTTAAGTGCATGAGACAATGGAGTTGCAGCACATTTAAGTACCTAAACCCAGACCAAACCACCTTTCAGAGGGAAGAGAAAGTTTCTCTCCTTTTTCTTTGTGGGGCTGTGTGTGTCTGTGTCTGTGCCATTCTCTCTCTGTGTGTGTGTGTTGGGTGGGGGTGGGGGGGGCTTGATTCCTCCAATGATCAAGGAGTTAAAATAATCTCAAATATCTTTAGAAGAAACAACTGTAAAAACATTATTTAGGATTTCCATGCACAGAAATTGAATAATAATGAAAGCATAATAAGATTACCCTATGAAAGTCCGCAATTTTCGTAATTGGGACCCAGCCCTGACTGTCCATCAAGCCGATAAGGAAGGCATCCTTCCGCAGATTCTCATCACTGCCAGAATAGCATTCAGTGCATAGTTGTGAAGACTCAAGATAAGTCTTATTAGTAATTTGGTTTTGAAAAAGTCTAAACATGAACCAAGAATGTGAAAAGCATTAGTATGTTTTTTGAAGCACCACTCAATACTAAGAACAACAAATGAACAAAGGTTGATGCCACAAAAATAGGTCTGAAAATATGTTTCAATTAATGTAGAACTATCACTGACCCTCCTGTTGGGTAGTTAAATTACCCTGGACACAAGATCCGTTTAAATAACTTACCAGAAATAATACTCAATTTGCTGAACAAGGGTAGCCTCCAATGATATTGTTGATGTGGATGGTAGAGGGTCTCCATGGCTCAAAGGATGTGGAGCTGAAACAGGTTGGCAAGGAACCCCAACCCCTGCAACAGGATAGTAATAGCTAGCTCCTGATGAAACGGTAGATAGAATACATTGTTAGATACCTTTTCTCAAATAAGAAACGAAGAACAAATTGAGGAGACAGTAAAGGAAATGAAAGTGAGAAAGTAAGAAGTCAATTACAGAAAACAAAATGTTACAGAAATATATTTTCATATTATAGCAAAGATACCCGGGTAGTTTGGGCTAACAGGGCCTGTTGAACCATAATATGGATTCATTATGAATGGCATTGGCCCCACATTCTGTTGCGGATAGAAGTAATTAGAGGCAGGATGTTGATAGTAGGGGGAATAAAAGCCACTCATATCAGGGTGTGGTGGAGGTTGAAAATTCCCATGCATGGGTGGAATGTAAGCTTGTGCAGGATCACTACTAGACATAACCTGTTGACCATCAGCTCCCTGAAAAGGTCTGGTCGGAAACTGATAAGCATGTCCATAATAAGAAGTTGGTGAAACAGGAACCGTGGTACGAAAAGCAGGGGTAACTGACTGTGGGTTGTAAGGTAAGGGATCAGGATGTGGAGGTGCATTATTCGGGCCATGCTTGGGGCCACTATTTTTTTGATGACTGGTGGGTGGTTTTCGCGGAGATCTAAAATCACCACGATCACGGGATTTTTGTGGCTCAACTGTAACCTGCAAGTCCACAAGAGCTGGCAGATAAGTTACAGGTTTAAAAAGAAATTGCACAGTATACATGTAGAATTCAAAAAATAGGTTCATAAGTAGAACATGTGTAGCTTATGGCCTTTACGAGGAAATCACGAATTTCATACTGGCATCCAATAAAACAAAGGGAGAAGTAGAACTTTAAAAAAATAAAATAAAACCCTTCCCTTCTCATTCGCAGAAAGAATCCAGTAATCCAACATTGAAAGCCATAACTGAATATATGTCTCATATTCATTGGTAAGGTCCAAGAAAACAACTCAAGTTGAATCTTTAAATGAAAATTGTTCCCAACATGAAACTACTTCACTTTCTTTAAGTATTTGAATGATCTAAACAATGGAACCTAGGCGCCAAAAAAGGAATACGTACGTCTTTAAAGAAATTCAGCCAAGAACTTCAGCCTCATCGTATAGAATACAAATAACTCCGCCATTACAAAAGTAATAAAGCAATAATTAAAAAAATAGAACTAACAAAAAACAAGAAGAGAAACTACACCGACCGGCACAGAACGCTTCGTAGGATCGTCACAGGCATCGGTCCCGGCATGCGTCGGCGGGGGAGGCGATTTATCTCTGACGCCGCCACTACCCTTCGACCGCTGCTGCGCGTCAGAGAGCGCCGGCCAGGACTTCGGATCAGCACCGGCCGCCGGAGCGGCGGTGGCCGTAGTCTTCCACGGCGACACCTGAGGATCAACGGTAACAGTTTCGGTTTTAGTCTGATTATCAGGCCGATCACCAACATCAGTACCCTCATTGTCCTCCATCCCAAGAAGACGCCCGGAAAGATAAAAACACGTTGGTTCGGGAAAACTAATGAAATAAAAGGTAAGTTTATCGATAGAGAAAGCGCCGGTTCGAAATGGAAACGAAGTTAGTAATAGGGCGTGATGGCGAAGTGGAGGAGAAGTGTGGAGGATGGCGGTGGGACGTGGAGGAGGAGTAAGGAAGGAATGAGTGTGTTTGGAGAGAGAAAGCGAGAGACTAGGGTTGTAAAGTGGTCAGAAAAATGCTGACGAATATTGCGTTTACCTGTTTCAACATGGATTCCAAATTTATCGTTACTGCTTTCAAATCCTTCACATTATGGATTCCAATTTTCCAAAACTAGAAATTCAAATAAATAAGGATTGATTACGATTCTCAAATATTTTTGAATAATTTTATAATTATAATTATATTTTTGAAATTTTGGTATAATTCTTATCTACCATTTCACCACCCCATCCAAGCAAACCAAATACGTCGTGGTGTGTACTCACGTTCTCATTTTAATTTCGATTCAAAAGTTTAATAATATTTATATTTTATTATCTAAAAACATAGATCATTAAAATATTCGATCATAAAAATTTAAAAATTATCCCCTAAACTCGCAGCATTTCATTTAGTATTATTAATTTATTTTCGCCAACATGAGGCAAATTAAAAAGATTTTAGTTCACAGTCATCCAAAAATTTATTAAATATGCTTAATAATATGGGACTAACGATTTTATTATTAAATATTTAAACGGTTATGTTGATTAAGTGTAACACATTAACAACGGTTATCAAATGGAAGCATTTTGGTAGCAAACCATTTTCAAAGACTTGTTTCATTTAGTATAATTAGTAGATATAAAATTATTACCATAATTATTTTTTATTTCGATGAGTTTTATGTTAAATTTAACTTTTTCTTATTTTAAGGTATTGATATCCAAGTCACCATCTATATCTATATCTATATTCTATATATATATATTAAAATAAGACCGGATTCTTTAAATGAAAAATATAGTTGAATTAATTATTCATTAATTGAAGTGTTAAGTTCATTAATTAAAAAGTGAGACTTTCTATAACCATACATAAATCAATTCAAAATTATGTTATGTATTCTCGGAAATAATTGATATTCATGATTTAATTTATCAATCATATATTACACTATTATAATTAAGGAAAGAAATATACACAATTAAATAAATAAATGGATTAGTAAAGAAATGCATAGTGATGCGGGTAATTTTGTGTGACAAAGAACCCAAGAACAATTTAGGGAAATATTACCAATAAAAATGACAGAATTGTAAATTGACGTATATTCATCTAATATTTAGACAATTACAAGAGGGTATAATAAATGAAAAGAAATAGAGGCCGAATTAAAGTTTTTCGGACAACGTCGAATTGCCTTGTTGTTGGGTGCTGCTCTAAAAACTTCTTGAAATAGCGTTCAACCTTGTGCTCTCAAGATGTGTGATTAGCCCCAGAATTCGCCTTTCTTGAAATATATATAAATCTCCTAATAACGGCTCTTCATTTAATTCTGCGATCTCCGCCCACATTTATTGCTAATTTATGCGCTCAAATATCAGTTTCCGGAAGACCCGCCCTCTTATAACGGTTCTCAATTACAGCACGTGGATTTTTCAGATTCGCCTTCCTTTCGAGATGGTTATTCCGAGCTGCTCTTTTATTCGAACTGCGTTTGCCCATCGAACTGCTTTTGACAACCGATCTACTTTTAACCAGTCAAACTTGGGTTGTCATTCCTGATCATTCTTTGGGCCATATTTATTGGGCCTCTTACTTTGGGCCATACATTTCTGACCCTAATATATAGTAATTGAATTTATCTCTATTTAATAGCCATCATCAGTGCAATTGAATTTAGATCTAATTGATTTTAACTGTTCATTTTTTTACTAAATCAGTTATTCAATTAATACGAATTATAAAATATGTTTGGTGTAAATAATTAAGCAAATAATTAGTCATTATTGTGAAATTAATTTATATTTATTACATGATTTTGGATTGATTGTATTAAAATATTTGAATTATATGAATTAATTTACTTCTATTTATTTATTAAATATATAAATCTTACAAAATAATATATATATATATATATATATATATATTGATAATGGAATAGCACAAATCTAGGAGAATATTATCACAAAATAGAATATAAAATCACACAAAAAATAATAACATCCAAATTACATGTTTCAAATTTTATTTTCCATGGCATATATATTGATATTTACAGAAATAAGTAAAATATAGTTGTAAATAAATTTTAATAGTTTACTTTAAATTTAAACTTAATCATTTACTTTAAATATATTTTATTTTGAAAATATATTAATTAAGAATATACTTTAATTAAAACAAATTTAGAATAAAAAATTATATGATTTTTGTTGGGCCCAAAAACGATTGGGCTAGAAAAGTCAGGTCCATGCCCATTAAGTATGATGACGGCCCAGAATATAACTTCTAAACGAGCTCAACGACTTCGAGGTAACGACCTGAACCAAACCCGAGGATAGAGATATAAGCCCCAGTACCAAGTCGAAGTTTCGACCATTTCCTGTCCCGGAACCATCGGCTCTTGAGGAGATCCTACCCTCGTGCACGACCCGAGCAGGAGGCTCCAAACTCAGAAGCGCGCTGACATCGAAAGGAGGTTGGAAGACCGCAGTTCAAAGCCATTTCTGCCCAATAAAATCGAAACAACCCCTGAAGATCTCGTGCAACCGGTGACGCTCTCCCATTATGGAGCTCGAGGCTCCCCAACCAACTAACTCCGCTAAAAGGGCGCAAATGGCCACTACCAACAGCTCCCCCCAAATGTCGGAACTACCGTCAAAAATAGCTAGGGTTGTAACCACCTCCCTTATCCTATAAAAGGGATGTGGATGGTTCATTTTTACACATGTTTTTTATCCCTAAGAGTAGAAGCACGAGCACACTACAACACAATTACTTTGCTCATCACGTCAAGTTGTAGCCACGGCCGGTATTTATTATCCCATTTTCATCGTTGTTGGTTGTATTCTCGTTCGATTTCTATTAAGTTCTAAGGGTCCCAGTTTCAACACAAATCGAACCTCAACAGTTTGGCGCCCGCCGTGGGGCCTTTAGAACGTAATCTCGTTTATTTTGCAGGATATGGCCAACAAACTCGCACCGGAAGTGAGCTCTGGCTCAGAAGATCCACGTGAACAGGGTCCTGAGCCCCGAGAGAATGCGCTCCAGAATCTCCTATTGGGGATGGAGCAAAATCGCACGACACAACTAGCGTTGAGCTTTCCACCACCACATCCCTCTGCCATGAACAACCCTATCGTGGTCCAACTCATGAATCAAGTCCGTGATGCACAGCAGGAGATTGCCCGAGTCAGCCTCCAGATGGAACAGATGACCAGGGCACACCGCGAGCTGTTCGAGGAAAACTAACACCTTCGGGCTGAGAGACTCGCTGCCAACCGTCAACCCTGGGTCACAGTCCCTTAGCGTTCAACGTGTCACCCCCCGGTGACTCCTCGGAATCTAAATGTAGAATTCGAGCACAATACCAGCGGGCGAGGACAGCACGTACCACCTAACACCGGAGGAGGGCCTCGGGCTGGGGCTGGCGAAGAGAGGCCACCTGCGCTTAACCCAGCGATGAACGAGATCCAAAATAGCCTAAGCTATTTTGAGTCTCTTCTGGCTCGTATCCCCGGCGTACCTCCGCCAAAAAGGAACATTGCGAGAGAGAGCTATGCAGACTCACCGTTCACACCCAACATAGCCAACATGGAGATCTCCGCGAGGTTTGTTCCTCCTAACTTCGTCCCATATGACGGGACCACGGATCCCAAGAACCACGTCGTGATCTACAAGCAAAAAATGTTCGCGACATCTATCCCGACAGAGGAGCGCGTAAAGGGATTCGTGAACTGAATCACGAAGTCTGTTTGCCAAGGATCGTTAATTGGAATATCAAAAATATATTGCTATGCCTATGATTAATCCTAGCATGCTCCTATTGAATATGCATAAGGGGGTTTATGCGGAATACCTGGATTGCGAAACCCTGAAGAACGAGTGCGCGGAGATTCCTCTTGATTTTTTCCCACGCACAAAGATTTAATTCCTAACAGATTGAGGAAATAAATCTATGAAAAATATTAAGCAATTTTCGAAAACAAGAAGGAGAGAGACGAAGAAGATAATCCTCCTGATCTGATCTTCTGATCTGTATCCCAACTCAATCTGAATATCTGGTGAAGATTCCCTTCAGATTCCTTGCTCGTTTGAGAAGCCGAATTTCCTCCTCGTTTCTTAGATCTAGTCGATCACCACAACTCCCAAAACCTGGTCTGCTATGTGCAACTTATGATCTTGTGGTGTGTTGAGATCTGAGGAACTGAGGCCTATTTATAGGAAAATACTGGACTTCTATTGGGCTTGAGTTTCATGGGCCAGATCAGGGACCAGAATGCAAATAGCAAATAAGGCCTATCAATTAATTAATTCCAATATTCAACCCAAAATATAATTAATTAATTAATATTGATTCATTCCACCAGAGAATCAATAATGTCCTACCTATTTGCTACCACGTTTTGAAGTACGAGTTGCATGGGCTCAGTATATCCCCACATTTAAGGTTACAAACATTCGTTAATTAATTTAAGCTCTGAAAGGCTATTTAATTAATTAACATCTTATATTCCTGAGTCAATCCACTCAAACATTTTCACTTATGCTTGAACTTAATCAGCGTGCAGGACTTTAGCATAACGAACCTTTTGAGCTGCTCAAGGAATGCCACCATCCTATACTGGATGTGGTTACCTACTTCCAGTACCAGACAGTCATACACAAGCTGCTATTACCCAAGATACAGATATACAAGCTCAACTAGAGCCTTTCACTGCAACTCAAAGTAATACACAATCTGCATATACTTCTGTACCTTCATATAGGCTTAGGATCTCATCAAGCTATTGAGATCTAGATTCTTTTAATGTCAGATAAAAGAATCGATCTTGACTTAGGTTCTTATCAATGTGTGCCCCACACCAGCATACCAAGCCATCCAAGACAAGATGCTTATTACTGCGTATGCTGCAGCCTACACCGACAGTTTATCCTGGAACTGTCTCAGCTGTGATAACCATTTATATCTCGCTAGGTCAAACGATCCATACGATTTTCCGTGATCTACTACAGACCGTATGATCTCCCTATCGATGAGATAAGAGGATAATTGCGTTTGCGACACATGTTTGTTAATTCAGACAGGAGATGAACATACAACATTTATGATTCCCAGTATATTAACCAATCGACCTTGTACATAATATACCAATCATAATGCTTTCAGTATATAAATCCATCAATCTCCCACTTATACTCAAAGCATTATACAGGTTCTTTCCAGAGTATAACGTGTCTAAACTAATCTAGCTATTACATCAAACATTCTACGTGGATAGCTTTGCCCTCAGCCCAAGGTTACGTACATGCATCTCGTAGACCTTCTGAGGCAGAGCCTTTGTGAATGGATCCGCTAGATTATTTCTTGTATCAATCTTCTGTACTAGCACATCACCCCTTGCTATGATTTTCCGTATAATATGGTACTTCCTTTCAATCTGTTTTGTTGCTCTGTGAGTTCGTGGTTCCTTTGAATTAGCCACAGCTCCCGAATTATCACAATATATCGTGATGGTCTTGGGCAGCTTAGGAATCACGCCCAACTCTAGAAGGAAGTTTCGAAACCATACTGCTTCTTTCGAAGCTTCAGAAGCTACCACATATTCTGCTTCCATGGTGGAGTCCACAATGCACTTCTGCTTTGCACTCCTCCATGATATGGCCCCACCTCCCAATGTAAACACATAGCCAGAGGTGGACTTCTTTTCGTCTCAATCTACCTGGAAATCCGAATCAGTATGACCCACAGGGCACAACTCCTCACACTGATGGACGAGACAATAGTCTCTAGTCCTTTTCATGTATTTGAGTATGTGTTTTACCGCGGTCCAATGCGCCTGTCCAGAGTTAGACTGGTATCTCGCTACCATGCCTACAACAAAGCAGATATCTGGCCTCGTACATAGCATTGCATACATGAGGCTCCCCACGGTCGATGCATACGACACGTTCCTCATTTCATCTTTCTCCCTTTGTGTCACCGGACACTGATCCTTGGAAAGATATATGCCATGTGTGAAGGGTAACAGACCTTTCTTGGCAGTTTGCATGCTGGAATGGGCAATCACAGTATCCACATATGATCCTTGAGACAATGTCAGCATCCTCTTATTGCGCTCCCGCAATACTTTTACCCCTAAGATGTATCCTACCTCCCCAAGGTCCTTCATATGAAACTGCTCGGATAACCACCCTTTTATGCCCGATAATACTTCCACATTGTCGTCAAATAGGAGAATATCATCTACATAAAGTGCAAGGAATACCACGCTTCCGCTGACACATAGATGGTACATGAAACTCTCGTTTGAACATTGTAAAAATCCATAGGATTTAATCACTTCATCAAAATGCAGATTCCATGACCGTGAAGCTTGTTTAAGTCCATATAGCGACTTCCTTAGCTTCCAGACCAAATGTTCTTCGCCCTTCTGCACATAACCTTCTGGCTATTGCATATAGATGTCCCTACCTTCTTCAAGGTACCTGTTTAGAAACGTGGTTTTGACATCCATCAGCCAGATTTCTAGGTCCTTATGTGCAGCTATGGCTAGGAGTATACAAATGAACTTAAGGATGGCTACCGGTGAGAAGGTCTCGTCATAGTCTACACCTTCTTTCGGACTATAACCCTTCGCCACCAGCCTTGCTTTGAAAGCTGTAATTTCACCATTCGCTCCTTTCTTTCTTTTGTATACCGATTTGCACCCTATGGCTCGACAGGCATCTGGAAAATCAGTTTTCTGGTATACATCCATAGCCGTAATGGATTCTATTTCTGAATCCATGGCGATCAACCATTTGTTTGCATCTTTATTAGATACCGCCTCGTCATATGTCCATGGATCGGTATCATCCAATTCATTTTCCCGGATCAAGTCAGAAGACTCTCCCATGAACATGTATTTTTCAGGTTGGTGGATAACCCTCCCACTGCGACGAGGCATCTGAACCGTGTCAGTAGTTGGCACAGTACGCATTGGTCCCATACCTTGCATTAGTGGCAGTGTTGGTATAGCCTCACCTGTTACAGGTGGATTTACCACTACACTGGGCTTTCCTGATGGAATTGCTTCCTTATCCTCAAGCTCGTGGAGAATAATTTCACTCTTGGATCTGTGGTTTTTTACATATTTGTCCTCCAAGAATCTTGCGTTGGTACTGAAAACGACTTTCTGATTCTCAGGACAATAAAAGTAACCACCTTTTGTTTGTCTGGGATATCCTACAAACAACATCAACTTACACCTACTTTCTAACTTATCAGGTTCCTTTGTCAGCACATATGCTGGACAACCCCAAACCCTCATTCTGTTCAAACTTGGCTTTCGCCCATTCCAGAGTTCCAGAGGCATTTTAGGAACTGATTTAGAAGGTACCAGGTTAAGCATGTAGGCCGCTGTCTCCAAGGCATATCCCCAAAACGATATCGGCAAGCTTGCATAACTCATCATCGACCTGACCATTTCCAAGAGAGTTCTATTTCTTCTTTCCGCTACACCATTTTGTTGAGGGGGTCCTGGTGCAGTCCACTGGGATGTAATCCCGTTGTCTGACAAGTACTGCAAGAACTCGTTACTGAGGTATTCTCCACCACGATCTGATCGTAGTGTCTTGATAGTCTTAACTAGCTTCTTTTCTACCTCGGTCCTAAATTCTTTGAATTTCTCAAAGCGTTCAGACTTGTGGCGAAGCAAATAGACATATCCGAATCTTGAGTAATCGTCAATAAATGTGGCGAAGTACTCATAACCTCCATGAGCTTGCGTGGACATTGGTCCACATAAGTCAGAGTGGATCAATTCCAACACATCCTCTGCTAGAAACTGACTTGCCTTAAAAGGCCTGGTCGTCATCTTTCCCTCTATACAGGTTTCACAGATTTGATGCGGTACCACTTGAAAAGAATCCAAGAGCCCATCGCATGCTAATCTTTTAATCCTCTTTAGATTGATGTGACCTAGTCTCAAGTGCCAGAGATATGTTTGATCCTCATCGGAAGAAAACTTTCTCTTTAAATGATTATTATTATTGGATGAGTTTTCAACATTCACGGAAGATTTATGCTTACAATCAATGATATAGAGAGAGAGTCATTTAGTTTACCACGACAGATAACACCGTTATTACAAATGATAGAAACTCCACTAGAAAAAATAATTGAATATCCATCACTAAATAACTTGGAAACCAAAATTAAGTTCTGCCGAAAAACCGGCACATATAAAACATCTCTCAAAATCAAAACATTGTTTTCAAAGCATAAAGTAAAATCTCCAATGGCTACTGCAGAGACTCACTCTCCGTTGCCTATTGAGATGGTAATCTCGTCATGTATCAGCTGCCCTGTCGGCCTGAACCCCTGCAAAGTATAACAAACATGATCCATAGCTCCAATATCCACTACCCAAGAATGGGTAGAAACGGATGCTAAACATGTTTCCGTTATAAATGCACATGACGTACCTTGTCTACCCGTGCTAGGCACTAGACAATTTACTTCACTTCGCTTGCGTTTGCATGGCCTGGTGATAATTTCTGCCTAATATATTTCATCTAACTTCTTAAGAATTTCTTTCGCTTCAGCAACTGCCTTGTCAAGAGCTGACAAAGTTGGAGCAAACTCAAATGCCATCATGTCAGATTTCTCTCGCAACAGGGCCCTGAGTAACTCATGAAGAGGAAACTCACGTCTGGCACCGAGAGATTTGATGAAATCATCATAAGAATCAGATAGAGAGTGCAGGACAATGTTTATTTCAGCCCGCTTATTAATTCATCCACCTCTCTTTCTATACTTTCTTATGATTCTCATCATACTGATGAAGTGCAGAACCAACGAACTCCCTTCAGTCATTTTCTTGCAAACCAGGTCCTTTATAAGATCATAACTGATAGTTCGTCTCACCTTCTCATATACTTTCACAAGGTCCCTCCATATCTCAACAGTAGTCCGATATTTCTTGTACTTGAGCTTTAATTCTCTAGACAGACTGTTCATGATGAGTTTGTGGGCAAACTCATCAGAAGCTTTCCATTTGTCATAGAATTCTTGCTCATAACCAATACAGTTCCAATACTGAGGATATAGTGCGTCCATGTAAAGTACATAGGCATGTTTTGCAGTATAGAGTATTTCCATGAAGAAAAACTTCCATTCAGGAAAATTGGGACCGGTTAAAGGGTTTGATGTCAAGAAGTTAACAATATGAATAAACATGCCTGAAAACAATAAATTGAAACAAAAATTAAAACATAGTCGCTAACTATTAAACAATTAAATATTGAAACCTTATGATAAAGCAACATTAATGTTTCCTCCAATTTGCCTAAGTATTACTATTGCAAGCCACACATGTGGACGTTTACAACAAAACACTTAACCAGACTGCATCTTTCAATTCAGTCCTTTAATTCCAATCCATGCCCGGGTTCCTCAGACAAATGGAATTTATAATTGAAGATTAACTTAAGACCATATTATCCTACTGAGCAGGGTGATCACTGCTATTTCTAACAGATTAATTATAATAACAGCGGCAAATAAATTTATAAACCCTAAGGTTATCGATCCAGGGGAATTGTATGGGGAAATTATCCTATGTACTAGCTATGGTTCTAAAATTCATTGTTTGAGGAATTCAAAATCAGGGTTTTGTTTGGAAAATAAAGATAACAATACTTGAAAATCAAAGGAGTTTTGGAAAGCAAAGTAAAGAACACAAATTCTAGGGAAGAACTCTTATTATGGATAACATGTAGGAATCAATTAAATTAACAGGTGGAATACTGCAACAATGCTATATTTCCTTGTTTGACAAATATAACCTAGATTACTAATTAGTGACTCATCTCCGCTCGGTCTCAAAGTACACCAAACTAGTCAATCCGATAAACAAATCAGTTCAATTCCTACGTCTAGTACATCTGTTTGGATAGTGTAGATCGTATCATGTATTCCTATTCCCACT
Organism: Plectranthus barbatus; assembly: GCA_026898455.1. Lineage (NCBI taxonomy): Eukaryota > Viridiplantae > Streptophyta > Magnoliopsida > Lamiales > Lamiaceae > Plectranthus > Plectranthus barbatus. The sequence goes on from JAPKLW010001725.1 coordinate 50,848, forward strand.
ATTAATATTCACCTCTCGGTCCTTCTATCAATAGCTAGACATCTAAATTAATCGTCACCTCTCGGTCCTTGAATTAATATAGAATTATAGAATAAACACAGGAATCATGAACCTAATTAATTAATCCTAACATGCATCCATAATAATATCAACCCCTAGAACCCGCTAGGGTTTCTAGCCACTCATCGTAGATAGAAATCCAAAAGAAAACATGTTGAATTGCATAAACATAAAGAACTTACAAGAAAAATAAAGGGTTTCGTGTTTCCCAAGTCTCCAAACTCTAAAAACTCTAAAAATGATTGGGGATTGATAATATATATAATTGGTTCGAATTTTACAGGTATTTATAGTGGTGGATGTGTATCCTATCAAATCTAGGGCTAAAGATATGAATAAATCCGAATTTAATCAGATTTTCGCTCCAGCAGAAGACCCCGCGTCGACCGCTTCTGTTTCCCGTCGATCGATGGACATTTCAGAGCTTCGTCGATCGCTTCTAAATGGCAACTGTCGACGCAGCTTTTCGCCCTCCTGCGCGGTCTCACGGTTTTGGCCATAACTTTCTCTTCCGAACTCCGATTGACCCGATTCCAGTTGCATTGGAAAGCTAACTCAAAGATCTTTCAAATGCCATGCCCCATTAGCTCAGATTCCAACTTTGGAAGAATTCGTGCATGTTCCTTTCAACATCTGCTGCTTTCGGTACGGATTTCCATTGGATTTGGCCTAAAACCTGCAAAAACACCAACACGCGCATAATACCACCTAATATAGACTCATACACATAATATATATATAAATTCAACAAAACTATATAAAATAGTAGAAAATAATATAGATAAGCGAGTACAATAATGAGCTTATCACAGGGACATCACAAATGAGTTATACTATGGATAACATCTAAGCTAGCTTACCACCAAAACCAACCCTTCCATGTAAGGATCTATTAGAACACACCTGATCCCTATAATAAGGCTGTCTCATTTAATTCAATCCCTAGAGAACTTATGAAAATTCAATACACAAGCTACACATGTAGACATTTACGCATGAACTCCCACTTCTCACATGAAATAAATGTTTGTTTTAAGAAATCCTATTTATTAGAACTTATGAATAATAAATTAAGTAAGCTACACATGTAGACGTTTACCTAATAAATTACGCACTTCCAATAAAGGATCGCTTTGTGGAGGTCTTACTAAATTATGAGCTTTGTAATTTTTTAGTTCATAAGGTTCAATTGCACAGATTATTTTATGTAGCCATAATTATAACATTGCTAAAATTCTATCATGCATAGCATGAATCCCGAACTTATAGTTATAATTAATTACACAAAATAAAATCACATAGCATGCTTTAAAGCTGTAAATAAAAGTAGTAAACGTGCTCCTATTATCTACAACATGCTTATATGTTGTGCAATTAAATTAAACACATATATCATGCGAAGACAGATAATATAACAAATAAAAAATGTCCTCGTGGCCCCATGATACAAAATAAAAATAATTCTAACTATTACAAGTTGGAATTAATTATAAAGATCTTCGACTGGGCTCCCACTACTTGGACCGTGATCTGAATTTATTTTCTAAATCTGGGCCTCCAAGATTTGATCCATCAGAAAATTGGACAACTGCGCCAGTTAACCAAATCGCAGGCCTAGGCACACATAGCAAGCCCAATAGCCTGCGAGAACTTGGCCCGACGAGCCACCACCGGCGAACCACCGCCGCTGGTGACTCGCCGCCGTCGTGAGGGCTCCCGGCATGTGCAACAGCCATGCATGTATGTGCATGGTTGCAGTCCGCGATACTGCCTCCTCTGGTCGTTGCCCATTTTGCATGCCGCCGCCCCGGCTTGCCTCGACTGTCGCCCGAATTGTCGTTCACCTTTCTTCTCCACCGTCAGCCTCCGTAACTCGCCGGAATCGCACAAGAACATGACCAAAATCTCGTACGAACTGCGCACAAACCCTAGGGTTTGTTGCACTTCCGGTTCGCGCGGCGCACCTTCCGCAGCCGTTCCTGCCCGCAAACCCCAGCAACCGAGCCACCACCGCCACCACCTGGCCCCGGCGACGCCGACCGAGGGAAGGGAGGAGCCGCGCAGGCCTACCGCGCGCACGCAGAACCTATGGTTCCGCCGCGCAGCACGTGTGCCTCGTGCCCTGGCCGCGCCGCCGCTGTCCCCGACCTCCTGCCCTGCCGGCCCTCGCGTCGCCAGCCGTCCTGGGGCCCCGCACCGGTCCGGCCAACCTTGGCCGTGCGGCGTCTGCCCGTCGCGTGCATGCGCCGCGCGCCTGTGCACTACCATGCCTGCCAAGCATGATCGCCATGCACGGCCTTGTGCCGTGCCGGTGCTGTCGTGCGTTGTTCGGTCCTTCATGCTTTGTGTTCTTCGTGTTCTTCATTCTTCGTGTTTTTCGTTCTCCATTTTACAGATTTGATTTTTAATTAAAAGATTACATTGAATAATCCTAATTACAATATAGAAATCTAAATCTAACCACGGATTTATCTCGTGGGTGAAAAATGAATCCATATAAAAGGGCGGATTAACCGGAGAACCACGAGGACAAAAAACATAATCATACAATCAAAAACCCATGCAATCATTCAATAATAATTATCATGCAAATCATAGGCAATATTATTTTTCCGATAGAGCCAATTAATTCAACCTTGCTCTGATACCAATTAAAGGGATTCGTGAACTGAATCACGAAAATATCAAAAATAAATTGCTATGCCTATGATTAATCCTATCATGCTCCTATTGAATATGCATAAGGGGGTTTATGCGGAATACCTGGATTGCGAAACCCTGAAGAACGAGTGCGCGGAGATTCCTCTTGATCTTTTTCCACGCACAAAGATTTAGTTCCTAACAGATTGAGGAAATAAATATATGAAATTTATTAAGCAATTTTTGAAAACAAGAAGGAGAGAGAAGAAGAAGATAATCCTCCTGATCTGATTTTCTGATCTGTATCCCAACTCAATCTGAATATCTGGTGAAGATTCCCTTCAGATTCCTTGCCCGGTTGAGAAGCAGAATTTCCTCCTCGTTTCTTAGATCTAGTCGATCACCACAGCTCCCAAAACCTGGTTTGCTGTGTGCAACTTATGATCTTGTGGTGTGTTGAGATCTGAGGAACTGAGGCCTATTTATAGGAAAATACTGGACTTCTATTGGGCTTGAGTTTCATGGGCCATACCAGGGACCATAATGCAAATAGCAAATAAGGCCTATCAATTAATTAATTCCCATATTCAGCCCAGAATATGATTAATTAATTAATATTGATTCATTCTACCAGAGAATAAATACTGTCCTACCTATTTGCTACCACGTTTTAAGGTACGGGTTGCATGGGCTCGGTATATCCCCACATTTAAGGTTACAGACATTCGTTAATTAATTTAAGCTTTGACAAACTATTTAATTAATTAACATCTTATATTCCTGAGTCAATCCACTCAAAACTTTTTACTTATGCTTGAACTTAATCAGCCTGTAGGACTTTAGCATAAGGAACCTTTTTAGCTGCTCGGGGAATGTCACCATCCTATACTGGATGTGGTTACCTAGTTCCAGTACCAGACAGTCATACACAAACTGCTATTACCCAAGATACAGATATACAAGCTCAACTAGAGCCTTTCACTGCAACTCAAAGTAATACACAATCTGTATATACTTCTGTACCTTCATATAGGCTTAGGATCTCATCAAGCTATAAAGATCTAGATTCTTTTAATGTCAGATAAAAGAATCGATCTCGACTTAGGTCCTTATCAATGTGTGCCCCACACCAGCATACCAAGCCATCCAAGACAAGATGCTTATTAGTGCGTATGCTGCAGCCTACACCGACAATTTATCCTGGAATTGTCTCAGCTGTGATAACCATTTATATCTCGCTACGTCAAATTATCCATACGATCTTCCGTGATCTACTACACACTGCATGATCTCCCTATCGACGAGATTAGAGGATAATTGCATTTGCGACACATGTTTGTTAATTCAGACAGGAGATGAACATACAACATTTATGATTCCCAGTATCTTAACCAATCGACCTTGTACATAATATACCAATCATAATGCTTTCAGTATATAAATCCATCAGCGCGATGCTTGCATGTGCAAGAACTTTCGGTCTAGTCTGATAGGCCTCGCATTGAAATGGTTCGTAAGCCTGCCTCGAGGATGCATCTCCACCTTCGCGGAACTCCACCAATTGTTCCGAAGGCAGTACGCAAGCAGCAGGAAACTGGAGAAACACCCAGACGAGCTTAACGCCATCATCCAAAAGCTAAGAGAGCCTTTGCGATCGTACGTGGCTCGTTTCAACAAGGAATTGGTCAACATTCCCAATTGCCCCCAGACTACCGCGATTGGGGCCTTCCGGAAGGGATTGGATGTAGATTCCGATCTCTACAAGGAACTAACCTTGTACCCCTGTCAAACCCTTGATGACGCACTCAACAAGGCTGGGGCTCACATCAAATGGGAAGAAGACAAGCCGTACCGAATCTTGTGAAGGAGCCCCCTGCGCACCTCCGGGCGGGTGACAAGGGATGAAAATTTTGACTCCTGCGATAAAAGGGATGCGAGGCCACATTCGTACACCCGAACACCAAGAAGCTCCACTCCTTACGTCCCTGATTACACCTTGAGTATCGTGCCCACCGACCTCGTAAACAACGTACTAAAACAAATGCCAGGGGCTGTAAGATGGCCACCTAGAATGGCAACAGACCCCGTTTCCTGGGACACTAAGAAATTCTGTGAGTTCCACAATGACCATGGGCATCGTACTGAGGAATGCTGGGCGTTCCGATCAAAGTTATGGAGCTCCTTAAGAAGGGCCTCCTGATGGAGTACATATCCCCGAAGGGCAAGAAAATGTGGATCCGTGGGAAAACGAACCCAGGGAAGAAGCTCGACGAGGATAAGGTACCAACCTCCCCTACCACCGAAAAGACCGTCCACTTCATTACTGGTGGATCGGGGAAGTAAGTGGCATCAATCGTCGCTCTGCCAAGAGAGCTTGCAGAGCGCCAGAATATGGACGAAATCCCGTGCAAGAATCCGGAACACAAAATCATTAAGTTCACCAGTGAAGAATCACCGGGGATCCACCACCCATATCACGATGCTTTAGTCATCTCTTTACCCATCTCCTATTGCCGCGTTGGCCGAATTTTGGTGGATAACGGTAGCTCGACAAATGTGCTCTTCTATAAAGCCTTCAAAGAAATGGGCATCCCTGATTCAAGGAAGATCGACAACATAACCCAACTAACGGGGTTTAGCAGCGAGAAGAGAAATACCTTGGGAGATGTACGATTGCATGTGTATTATGGAGGTGAATATCTTGATCTGACATTTCAGGTCGTAGATGCTCCCTCAGCTTACAATGCTATCCTCGGACGACCTTGGTTGCACGAACTCCAGGCCGTCCCATCCACTTACCACCAGGTGGTGAAATTCCCTACCAGATGGGGGGTACACACCATCCACGGAGAGAAGACAGCCTCCCTCGAGTGCTATTACACTAGCCTTAAGGCCGTGAATAACATCGAAGGGCCCGTTAAGACCTCACTGATCGATGCTAAATCTGCATACAAATTATAGCAAAGGGCAAATAAATTTATAGTCAACCCAAGGGTTGGTCGATCCCACAAGGATAGTACAACGAAGGGAAATCATATACTAGATATAGTTTTTGAAACTTTTGTTTGGGTAAATCAATTAAAAAGGGTTTTGAGTTTTTCAAAGAAAGGAAATTAAAGGGATAAAAATAAATATAAAAAAGCACAGATTCCAGGGAAATCTACCAAACTGATCAACATGCAAGAAACAAATATTCAAACCCAGAAAAGATATTTTTGGTGGAAAATCTGTTAATGTGGAATTAATTCCTTGGTCGGGCAATTAAATCCTAAATTACTAACTAGTGGTTATCTCCTCTCGGTCTCAAA
>JAPKLW010001725.1:65197-79537 GCA_026898455.1 Plectranthus barbatus
ATGAGCTGCTTGAGGATCTTGTAGTGGAGCAGTCTACCATGCGAGCACGGAAACCTGTTCTGTCTGGTTCTAGTACTGGTTCGACAACCTCTAAGGTTGGACACGATGGTGCTGAGAGCAATTTCAGGAAAACAGGCCGTGATAGCAAGTCTAGGAAGGGGAAGAGAGCCAAGGTCACTCCAAAGAAGAACGAGTGTGCTGGATGCGGAAAGGTGGATTGTTCGAATGCTAAGGGACAAGGTACGTCATTTGCATTTGTAACGGAAACATGTTTAGCATCGGTTTCTACTCATTCGTGGGTAGTGGATACTGGAGCTACTAATCATGTTTGTTACATTTTGCAGGGGTTCACACCGAGGAGGGTGCTGAAGAATGACGAAGAAGAAGATACTTCTATTATCGGCTGCCCAGAGGGAGAACCCGCAACTACTGATGGGTTTTGTATACTGAAAGCATTTATTATAATGAGTATACAACAATTTATTTCTCCTATCTGTTAACAATCTTACATGTATGAACAACGGTATCCTCTTGTCTCACCGATAGGGACGATCATAAGGCGTGTTGTAGACTGCATAAGACAGTATGATCACTTGACCTAGTGAGACATAAACCTGATCACAACAGAGACAGCGTATGAGGATACGTCTGTCTGGATGGCTGCGACATTGTCGGGATAAGTAGTCTGTCTTGGTTACTTGACATGCTGGTACGCAGAGGTGGCGTATTGATGGACCACAGTGAGATGTATTCGTTTGTCTGACATCAGCGAATAAAAGATCTCGTTATATTGATTGAGTCCAAACCCTAACGAAGGTTTAGGGGTTTGCACGGGTTGACTGTTGCTTTGACTTGCCTTGGTGGAGAGCCTAAGTAACGTGCTCGTATATCCGCATCTTGGGTAACAACAGTTCGTGTAGTACCGCCTGAGACTGGGTTTAGGTAACCATATCCGAGTAATAGGATGGAGACATTCCGTGAGGAGCTCAATAACATTCATCGTGCCAAAGTCCTGCAGGCTGATTAATTTCAGGCACGAGTGATAAGGTTTGAGTGGTACTACTCAGGAATTATAAGATATTAATTAATTGTAGTTAGAGCTTGTCAGAGGCTCCGATTAATTAATGGATGTCCGGTAATCTTAAATATGGGGATTCTTAATTAATGCAGTCTGTTCTCATAACGTGGTAATAAAGGGGTAGGTCTGTATTAATTCTGTGGTGAAAAAGAATTAATATTAATTAATTAATTATGTCCTTGGTTGTGGACATGGAAATTAATTAATTTATAGGCCCATTTTATTATTTGCATTAGGTCCCAGGACTAGCCCAAATTAAATATGCTGAATTGAGGCCAAAAAGGCCAATTAGGGTTTACAACCCTAGGTCTATAAATAGACAGCTCTCTCTCATAAGTTGTAACACAGTTGAAACACACTAAACCTAGAGAGAGAGAGGCGCCGTTTTTTGGAGAAGAAAGGATGAGAATTTCGATTCTGGTCCTGCTCAGAATACAGATCTACGGAGCCCTCACTAGTAGTAGATCTGAACAGCATTGGGACACATCCCTGAAGATCTGATCTGCAGAACAAGATTTGCTTCTCTTCTTCTTTCTTATTTTTGAATTTATCTGGAAATTAGATTGCTAATTTCTACTTCCGCAGATAAAATCGAATTGCGTGGTTGAATTGAAGTTTGGAATTCAAACGCAAAAGATCAGTACAGACTCGACGGAATAACGGTAATTCCTCAATCCACAATACTGGTTATTAAATTCATAGGAGTATGCTAGGATTTTGTGAATTGAATTATGTGCAATATTCATAAATCGATCCGGTTCAGTTTGGTTTTGGTGATTCGGTTCACGGAAAAACCCTACAACTACCTCCTGCTCTACCTCCGGTGTACCCCTACCCAAGGACATGGAACCTACCTCCTCAGAGGAGGACGGGTGGACAGAAGAGGACTCATATTCCTGGGCCGGAGACCTACTACCCCTATTTTGAGAGTCCGGCGGTGAAGACATTGAAAAATTCAAACTATAAACCCTAAGAAAGATTGACACCCGAACCCAACTACCATGACGAACACAAGAACACGCACAAACAGAGAATAACTTAAGATGATCAGAAAAGATGGAAAGCCACTGACCTTAAATCGGAAAATCAAATGCAGGAAAGGGGATCGCAATCGCCGCGGAAAATGTCTGAGAGAAAAAGATAGAGCTCGATCGAATTATGAGGAAGGGAGTGATGTGACATATTTTGCAGACGACGGTTCATCTCCCAAAACCGCCCACGTAACTGCCCCTAAACCTCCGCTTAATTACAGTTACACCCCCACAACGTGGCAGCCTATGCAAACCGTTCCCACGCACGGTTTTAAAAAATCCAACCCGGAATCTGCCTTGTGCGATCCGGCAGAATATGGATCCTTTAAGGTTCCCCACTTCCTAAGGGACCCACAGATCTAACGATCCATCTAAAACATTTAAAAAACTTCCGCAAGAGATTGCCCACGGGGACGCACAGAACGCTATACATGAGAGCTTGACTCCCATAAAGCGAGAGGTCCTACGGGACATCCCCCACCTAACTCGTGGTTCCGGACCCACGAATCGAGCCCGCAAGGCAGTCCCACGGGACTACTTGCACTTCCATGTAGAATTCCCGAAAAGGAACTTTATGATAGTCGAGTCCACCTCCGGGTAACCGACATTCCAAAGGAGATAGGGACCTCACGAGGACCCTTCCTGGGCTCCCGATGCCTCTTCACGAGGAGCTCGGAACTTTCGCGCTCTAGGTACTTGTGTAACAAGGGTATGACCCAACTGTTCGACTTTGGGGTCTCTCTAGGTCACTCGACCCTAAGCCCGAAGGGGCTATTATTGGGCCCAAAAATGATTGGGCTGGAAAAGTCAGGTCCAGGCCCATTAAGAATGATGACGACCCAGAATATAACATCTGAACGAGCTCAATGACTTCGAGGTAACGACCTGAACCAAACCCAAGGATAGAGATATAAGCCCCAGTACCAAGTCGAAATTTCGACCATTTCCTACCTCAGAACTATCGGCTCTTGAGGAGATCCTACCCTCGGGCATGACCCGAGCAGGAGGCTAATATTATAGGATATAAAATTGAAAATTAAAATATAAAATATTTCTTGAAAAAAATTCCTTTATTTTTTATTTTAAAATATTAATGTCCGAGTCAAGATTAAGTTGACGTTTAAGTATATAAATTTAAAGTTAAATTGAAATGAGGTCATAATATATACTAAATATATTAGTATAAAGTTTACATTAAGTAATTTATATATATAAATTTGAATTTATTACATATTTAAATGTTATTAATAAATATGTAAAACGTGAAATCTCATATATTAATCTATAACAAAAAGTTATTTATAGTCGATAATATTAACCATAAATTTAGAAGCATGCCTAATATTATAATTAAGAAAGAAATAAAGTTAAGATAAAAATTAAAAATAATTTAGACTATAATAACTATAACTAGGCAAAAACTTGCGTTAGGCAGGCCTAAACGGTTTAGGCGGGTTTTATCCTACCCAAATGGGTTGATCCATCCCAAATAGGATTTATTAATCCCAATTAAGATATATTATATGGGTTTGAACTTAGGTTAATGGATAAAACCCGCCTAAATCGTTTAGGCCTGCCTAACCCAAGACCTTCCCCTATAACTATATTTGTTCCCCTTTTGTTTACTATAACTACCATTAGCAGTTTTTTATTCATTAAATATTATTTATATATAAAATTCTTTTCATTTTGTCTACTTTTAAATAGAATTTTTATTAAATATCTTATTTTTTTATCTTCTTTTAAATTTTCATAATATTTATAAATATACTAAAAGAAAGAAGTTCCAAATATTTACATTTTTACTATTTTCCCTCCAAAAAAACATAAAAACAACATCAATTTAATTTTTAGTTAATTTACCATTTCTTTTATTACCATATACATGTATAGCAAAAAATATCTAACAAAATTATGTTTCTAATTTTTTCTTAAAATATTACATTTCACTAATTTTGTATATTTACTATTTTTTAAATAGTAAAAGTATGATATTATATTTTTATTTTTCAAATTAAATTCCTATTTGTAGGTTCTGAATTTGACTTACAATTTTAATAGGGATGTCAATTTAGCCCGAAACCCGCGGGTTGACCCGATTAACCCGAGCCAAAATGCGGGTTAGGGTAAAGATATTTTGGCCCGAAAAAAATTTAGTCCGATTAGCCCGGGACCGAATAATCCGAGGCCTGATAGGGTTGAGCTCGAAACCCGACGGGTTGGCCCGATTAACCCGATTATTATTTTTATTAATATAATTTTCATAATTATAGTACTAAAATCTACTTCTAATATTTAAAATGATACTTATTAATTAATTTTTAAGTTATATAATTGTATTTAGTTCAAATAGTATTCAATACATAGTTAAGTTTATTTATTTATGAAGTTAAATGTATTCAAATATTGCTAAAATAAAAAAAATATTTTTAATAGATAAATTTATCATTATGTAAAAATTTGTGATGTGTTTTGCATTTTTATTAGAGATAAATAATATTTTGCTTATTTTTCAATATTTAAAATATTAAAATAATAAAAATATATTAAAAATAAAACATAATTAATAAAATTATTGATCTGACGGGCTAGCCCGAAAAATGATGGGTTAGGGTTAGGGTCAAAATTTTTTAGCCCGAAAAAATTTCAACCCGATTTGACCCGGACCGATTAACCCGCAACCCGATAGGGCTTACCCGAAATCCGACTGGTTGGCCCGATTGACATCACTAAATTTTAATCAAATATTCTCAAATCAAGACCCGTACCCTTCACTAATTTTTTATATTTTATTTTTAAATAGTACAAATATGATATTTTATGGATTAATTTTATAAATTAAACTCTTGTTTGTAAATTTTGTGTTTGATCTAAATCTTTATTTATTATTTAGTTCATAAATATAATTGAACATATAATATTGAAAATAATATATTTATACTACAATAATATATACTATTAATAAGTAAAAATTGAATCAATTGAAGAAGTTACTAAGGAATATAAAAATATATAATTTTATTAATTATATTATTATATTATAAAATAAGACATTATATATTTGCACATCACGAGGGCGTATATTTGGTAAATAAGTAATTGAGATCAAATTATGGACATGGACGCCTTTTTTTTTTTTGGAACATGAAAACATACTTCTACACGATATAGATCATTGATGGAAAATTCAGGTTTAATTGATGTCCTGTTATGATGGTGATGCAAGTGCGATGATTGAAGAGATACTCTAATAATAACTTGGGAGGAATTCGAAATGGAATTGTGAAGGCTATTCTATCATCCTATGTTGAGCACAAAGGAGAGCTCCACGAATACTACAAAACCTCCACAGAGTTGATACATCAAATACCCTCTATGAGTGACAATGAGGCACTCTTTCAACTTATGAACCAACCAAAACCATGGGTAAAGCATGCCACGTCCCGATTTTGTCAATAAGGATATCAGATGGAGATCAAAGAAGGCATTTCACACTGACAGACTAACCGGTCAATCCAACTTGATGAAAGAGATACCCTCAACCTCTACCTCCTAGCAGAAGGAAGGAGAAAGCTCTATTGAAGAGCTTGAAGAACATATGAAGAGACTGGCCAAGCTCCTAGGGAAAGCAAAGACCAAGTCAACAAGCTCACAACCTGTTCACACAAGGTTTGTGAAGAGGGCCCCCAGATCCTATTTTGAGTACAACATCCCAAATCACCTGAAGTTCGAATATTTGAGGGTGAACAAAGAAGAAAGGGAGAGACTCAAACAAATTTTTGACTGATGTGCATCCAAAGCATTTGCCAAAGTGATGCTATCAAGGACGGAGATGCCCGACATACCCGACAACGATGATGAATACTATACGTCAAATGTAGAGTCAGAGGAAGAAGCTATGTTGGTGTTCATGGCCCCCACCGGAGAAGGGGACGACACTGCAAAAGCTAAATTGGCCTTAGCTGCAACTTGCAATGAGGTAACCAATACTCAACCAGTTTATATTCCGTCTGCATGCATTTTAGAGGATTCTGAATCGTTTTGCTCCGATTCATATAATATTTCCCTCAATCTTATGTCCAAAGGATTTTCAAAGTAATATGAGCTAAAAAAATGTTTTAGCTAGTGAAAATTCCCCGCTGAGACTTCAAGTTTCAGTTTTGACCAATGAGATTGAAAAATCTAGGCCAGCCAGCAAGGAACCAACAAAACTTAAAGGGGAACACTCGGCTGTTCTAAAAAAGTTTAAAAACTTAAATTGGAGGGCAAAACTTTGAAAAACCTTGAGCTAGAGCCACGTAAGTGTTCTTTTGCTAAGAGCTCAAGAAAATAAAAAGAAGTTCTTTGCTTTCAAAGCGACCCCAATGATAAAGCAGGTCTAGGGTTCAACGAAAATGATTTGAGCAAACTTTCTTCTTCTAATGACACTAGGAGAAAAGAGATATATTTTGTCAAAGAAAACCGAGCAATAAAACTAGGTTGAAAGGCAAAGGGGTAGTCTATAGTGTGCCACATCAAACTGGCAAGGCTAAATGTTGGACAACCAACAACCCCAAACTGGCCGATTAGAGAGTGATAAGGAAACTCGTACATAAGAAGAAACTGGGGGAACAATATGTCCTTAAATCGAGAAAGCCACAAACTGAGAGGAAGCCAATTCTGCCTAAGAAACTGGGAAAGTAGCATGTTCCCACTACGAGAAAACCAGTTCCATCAACTAGTTTAACCAAACAGCCAGTTCATGGCAAGAAGAAGTCAAATGATCTACCTGGTTATACGAATAACCAAAGGTTGAACTTTCGTACGACTTACGAAAAAAGGAGTATTCCAAGTAGGGGGAACACTTGCTTGAGTCCTGAGCCCAAATTCTTTCCATTTCAAAGGGCTAGAATGGCTATCCGAGGTGCTCAACGATCACTTGGATATCATACACGATCGGAACAAGTGTTCCAAAGTCCAATTATGAAATCTACTTCCGAAAGGACTCCACACACACTCACTTCTTCTCATTCAAACACCATACATTTTGTGAGAAGAAAGATAACTCCAACTAAGAAGTGCTTTGAAAAGGTACCAAATATAAGAATGATACAAGTTTGGATCCTGAAGGATGGATCCAACACACTAACCCTGCAGGACCCGTGGTTGTTCAGGGACCTAAAACATAATCTGTGCTTCGCAGAAACAGGTACATGGAGATAAGCTCCAACCCAAAAAGAGCGTGTGGATCTTAGATAGTGGGAGCTCTGCACACATGATTGGAGAAAGAGAACATCTTTCAGATCTCATAATGGTCAGAGGACCACTAGTTATGTTTGGTGACACCTTTAAAGGAAGAGTTATAGGGAAGGGATGTGACGAATGCGACAAAATCCTCATAAAAAATGTCTCCCTAGTCACCAAACTGAAAAATAATCTCTTAAGTGTTAGCCAACTTAGTGAAAATGGTTATGTTGTATCATTTGCCGATTCAGGATGTCAAATCAGAGACAAAGCTTCAAATGAAGTCAGACTCAGAGGCATAAGAAAAGGTGGTCTATACGTGGTAGACTGACAAAGTGGACATGCTAGTTCATGTTTTGTCGCAACCAGCTCCAGTGAAGTGACTGGCTATATCACAAGAGGTTGAACCATCTGAAATTCATAGTAATTAATTATTTGGTAAAACATGAGTTGGTAACAGGTCTTCCTAAAGGCGCTTTCAAGAAAGAAGACATCTGCAGAGCATGCCAACTTGGAAAGCAGATGAAGGCTTCCTTCAAAAGCAAGCCTGCCAGTGCAAGCACAAAGAGAATACTGGAGCTGCTGCACATGGATCTCTTTGGACCAGTGACTCCATCCACTTTCATAGGCAACAAATATACTATAGTAATCATGGATGACTACTCAAGGTACACTTGGATCAAACTACTCGACGAGGTGAAGCTGGTGCTTCCTGAACTTATCATGTTCGTTCAAAATGATTAGGGAGTCACAGTGAAGAGAATCAAGTCCGATAATGGCACTGAGTCCTACAATGGTCCTCTCATGGATTTTTGTGTTGAAGCCGGGATATGACATAAAAGATCATCTCTAAAAACCCCTCAATAGAACGGGCTAGCTGAAATGTGGAATCGAACGCTCAAAGAAGCAATGCGGACCATGCTTGCAGAGACCAATCTAGGTGAGCATTTGTGGGGAGACTGTAATCACGACATGTTATACACAGAACAGAAGCGGTCTCAATGGTCATTTTAACAAAACCCCGTATGAAGTGTATCACGTTCGTAAACCTTCTTTAGCTCATCTTCGTATTTTTGGTTCACCATGTTATATCCACAATAACGGGAGTCAAAGTTGAGGAATTTCTCTCACAAAGCTGATGAGGGTGTTTTCCTAGGATATGGACACCCATCTCACAAGGGATATAGAGTATTCAAAAAGACCACTGGGCTTGTGGAAATAACATGCAATGTTATTTTTGATGAAACTAGTTTAGTGCGCAGAACTTTGAAGGAACTGGGTGAAAAGGTTCATAGCCCAAAAAATGGATCCCTCAACTCGTACACAAACAACTGAGAGGGCCGGTGATGCTAGTGAAATTGCCGAGGCCCTGGATTCCGTATCCCCAAATGATTGCACAAATCAAGGGGGAATCCAACCTGAAATGCTGATGAGTTCATATTTTCACTCATATTTGGTTTGATTTATTAGTGTTTTTTTGTTATGTTTTAGTTTATTTCCTTTATTTTTGTTTCAGTCTATCTAGAGTGGTCTTATGCTTGTCATGGTAAGATTTTGCAGGTTTGAGGTCAAATTCACTAAAAACCCATAGCGAAGGCAGTAGATGTTCGAATAAACAATTACAACTTCTTCCACACATGGAATATGATCTAATGGAGCATGAAAATAGAATTATATTTCAATTGTCTTTCCAATGCAACTGGAATCGGTCAATCAGAATTTGGGAGTAGAAGTTATGACCTAAATCGTGAGGCTGCGCAGAAGTGGTCGAAGTTTGTGATTTCTGGCGACATGATGTTGATCGACATGCCAGATTACGAACGACATACGAAGCAGTTTTGGAAGGAAAATGCGATATTACAAGTTCTTGGGCGAAATTTGGTTGAAATAAAAGACATATATCAACTTGGAAGCCTTGAAGACCCAAAAAGAAAGATATATGTAAAATCGGATATTAAGATTAAGATTTACATCAAATCTAATCTTATTCCTTGTATAATTCTGCCAAGCAAAGCCTACACAAACTCGATAAATACCCCTCTAGATTAAATTATTTAGTGGACTGGGACCTTGGATCTTAGTCCCTATATCTTTCTTCTCCTCAATTTCTATATTGTTTTTAGTTTTTAGTCTTTTATATTTTATTTATGTAACTGAAAATTCCTATTTTATTTTATTTATGCAATTTACTTTTCATTTAATTATATCTTTTATTTTATTATATCTAGTTAATTTTCCTAGCAGATTCTAGGGTTTGTACAACTGTTTTGGATGCATGCTTGATTGATTAATTCATTATTGGTGGTTTATGATTCCTATTTTCTTTCATAATTTTAAATTGATTGAAGGACCGAGAGCTGAAGGTTGATTTAGATTTCTAGTTATTGATAAAAGGATCGAGAGGTGAATATTGATAGTGGGATTAGAAATGCATGATGTGATATGTACTATCGGACCAAGAAGTATTAGATTGTAGGGATTTAAATATGTTGATCTTATGAGATTGATTATTAGGTGTTCTTGAGACCTAGAGGAGATAGTAACTTATTAGTAATCTAGTTATTATTTGTCGGACCAAGAAAATTTTAACACTTATTTGATATCTCACCTCTTGCATGAATATGATTGATTATTTATTTGCATGTTATCTAGGATAGAAGTTCAACCCTAGATCTTTGTTTTCCTTCATTTGCTTGAAACTTTATTTTTATTTTCAAAACACAAAATATGTTTTATAATTGCTCAAACAATTTATTCAAAAACTGTGTTTTAGTACATGAGTTTATTTCCTACCTCATTCTCTATGGGTTCGACAATTTTCGAGTTTATATATTTAATTGGCCACTATATTATAGTTAATCTGGTAGAAATATCAGTGATCAAATTGGCACCGTTGCTGGGAAATAACGGATTTAGACTTGTTACTGATTTTGTTGGAGGATTATTAATTTGAGTTTGTATTTTAATTTTTGTATTTATTTTAGGTATTAAAAAAATCGGAACTGTCTGTTTTGACTAACAAACCTGGTGCTGGTCGACACAAAGGAGTCAACGTGAACCACATCGATCCAGTCTGAAGAGATCGATGCAAGAAGGTTATGTCGATTGATGCACCTTGCGTCGGTCAAAATGGAGGAGTCGACAGAATTACATGTCGAGCTAGTCTGAGGCACAACACGAGGGATCTACGTCGATCGACATGCGTGATGTCGATTGACGTGGAAGATGAATTCGGTGCACCTGGGAGCGACCAAAATTGAAAGAAAGAAGAAGATAAGAAGTCGACGTCTGAGGTTGATCGAGATATTTTGAGGTAAGTGTTTCAAACCTTGTCTGATTTTTAGACTTTTTTCACTCTTGAGTGGAATAAGTTTGGGGGATGTGGACAAGTTTGAAATTTTTCTCCCTTTTATTTAAATATGCTTTCCATATTTAAATCTTTGCTTGATAGTTTTTAGTTTAAATTTCTGCATATGTAAATATTTTTATTTTCAAAAGTTTTCAAACCTTTTTTAGTTAAATTTTTGAACATTGTCTCTTCCGAACAAGATAATGCGATTGATGATTGATCTTTTGATAGTTTTGAGTCGATTATGATTGTGATTGAAGTAACCTAAGAATGTAGAATACCACATGAAGAGTTTGATTTTTGAAACTTGCACTTGCATAATAGATTGAGTTTGATATGATGTTTACAATGGAAGAACAAAATTGCACCCTAAGTGAGATTTTGAGTCTTATTTTCATTTGATACGAGAATTGCATATTATGTTTTCTCTAGAAGTTGATTTGTTTGTATTTCAAGACTACATAGTGTGCACAAGTCTAAAAAATGATTTTAGGCCATCTTTGTTAGCCAATGTATCTCAAACACTATCCCTTATGATATATTATCCCTAGTTAGCCCCTTTGAGCATATTTTTCTTTCCTTGTCTATAAGTGAGAAAAAGTTATGGTTTTATCTTGTCTATGAGATTATCATAATAAAGGTGAATTGTATCTTGTCTATGAGATTTGGGTGAAATAAGGATGATCGTTGTGAGTGGATGGGAAAATTTTTAGAATTGGTAAAACAAAATAAAGTAAACTCTAGAAGAAAAATAAATAAAAGAAGAATCCTTGTAAGCTCTTCTCAAAGAAAAAAAAAATTATTATATGAGCATAAAAGGATCTTAAAAAAAGACAAGAAAAAAAAGTGTTGTTGTGGTCTGAGTTAAAAAATTTTAGGAGATGGGTGGATGAAGATAGAAAGTGGTTTGATTTGTTGAGAGTAGCTAACTCAATTAATTTTTGTCACTTGACCAAATTTCCCTACCTTTCACAAAAGCCTACATTACAACCAAATCAAAAGTCTTTTTTGATTCTAGGTCTTGTGTGCACATTTAAGCAGTGAAGAAATTAGAATATCTACAAGCATATGATAGAAGTAAATCAAACATGATGGAGTGAATACACATTAAACTCCTGAACACTTGAGTGATGAGTGATACACTTTCTTGTGAGGTTCTTCCGAAGTTTGCTAATTTTCTGACTTGATTTTAATTGCTTGTGTAATGTAGATATTTCATACTTGGAATGTGATGAATCTTTTGAAGTATTGCACATATTAATTACACGCACTTGAGATTTATTCTTTTATTTTGATTGAGGACAATCAAATATTCAAGTTTGGGGGATTGATGATTTCATATTTTCACTCATATTTGGTTTGATTTATTAGTGTTTTTCATTAAATTTTAGTATATTTCCTTTATTTTATTGCATGAGTCTATCTAGAGAGGTTTTATGCTTGTCATGGTAAGATTTTGCAGGTTTGAGGTCAAATTCACTAAAAACTCATACCGAAAGCAGTAGATGTTCAAAGAAACAATCAAAACTTCTTTCACACATGGAATTTGAGTTAATTGAGCATGGAAATATAAAAATATTTTAATTGGTTTTCCAATGCAACTGGAATCGAGTCGATCGGAGTTCGGGAGTAGAAGTTATGGGCAAAACCATGAGATTACGTAGAAGTGATTGAAGTTTGTGATTTTTGGCGACATGGAGGTTGCATGTCGATCGACATGCCAGATTACGAATGATATACAGAGCAATTCTAGAAGGAAAGTGTAATTTTACAAGTTCTTGGGCGAAATTTGGTTGAAATAAAAGACATACATCAACTTGGAGGCCTTGAAGACCCAAAACGAAAGATATATGTAATATAGGATATTAAGATTAAGACTTACATCAAATCTAATCTCATTCCTTGTACAATTTTGTAATGTAAAGCCTACACAAACTCTACAAATTCCCTTTCTAGATTAGATTATTCTTCTCCTCAATATCTATAGTGTTTTTAGTCTTTAGTTTTTTTATATATTTTATTTATGTAATTGAAAATTCCTATTTTATTTATGCAATTTACTTTTCATTCAATTGTGTCTTTTTATTTTATTATGTCTAGTTAATTTTCCTAGCAGATTCTAGGATTTGTACAACTGTTTTGGATGTATGCTTGATTGATTAATTCTAAATTGATTGAAGGACCGAGAGGTGAATATTGATAGTAAGATTAGAAATGCATGATGCGATCTGTACTGTCGGACCAAGAAGTACTAGATTGTAGGGATTTAAATCTCTTGATCTTATGAGATTGATTAATAAGTATTCTTAAGACCGAGAGGAGATAGTCACTTATTCACTACAAGAAAAACAGTAAACAAAAACACCGAAAAGACAACACTTTTCGTAGTAAAGTGTTGTCGTAGAGTAAAAAAGTGTTGTTAAAAATAAAAGTGTTGTTATTTTATTATTTTTATTTTTTATATTTAAATGTATTATTAATTAATTTTATACATTTATTTTAATTTAAACTTGTCTGCTTCTCAAAAATTAAAAAAAAATGAAAATTCAATAAATCTCAGCCCCCTTCCCCCCATAACCCTCCTCAACCCTCCCAGCCACTGTGCAATTGCACCCGCAACCCTCCGCGCCACCGCCCAGCCCGTGCCACCGCCGCCCTGTGCCACCGCCGCCCTGTGCCACCGATGCGGCTAGGCTCTCCCCACCCATCCCAAATCCTCCCCTGCACCATCTTTGTTGTCCGAACCGTCTCGTCTTTGCCACCTCCGTGCCTGCGCCACCGCCGCGACTACACCCGCAAGATTTTCATCTGGTAAATCGACTTTCTTTCCTATTATCTTCTCTTTTCTTCTTTCTTCTTGTAATATCACTTTTCCTCCCCTGCACCATCTTCTTGTAATATCACTTTATTTTCTTTCTATAATAGATTGTAATTATCTATAATTTTTTTGGTGATGTTCATTGCTCATTGCTCTGAGTGTTTCGACCATTCTTGCGTTCTATGAGGAGATTGCTGCCTTATGCATAAATTTGGACAAAACAAAGAGTGAAAAATCAGAAGTTGAAGAGAATAAAGGTGCATTTACTCATCCATTCTTCCTTCGTTTCTGGGTGCTATCAATCCTAGTTTTCATGCATTGCTTAGAATGTGGACCTATCACAAATAACCTTTCTAACTAGTTGGAATCTATATATATATTAAAACAATTATGGAGGATATATTGTAAAATTGTAATTATTTTAATGGTTCATTAATTGAGTTACTATGTTTTCTCATTATAAAGTGATAAATATTTTATTTAACTCATCTTTCAATTAATATGATATCAGTATGTATTTTATATGTATTGTTAGAGTATTTTAGAATAAAATATAAATAATAGTAAAAAAGACATATAAGTTTTAATTTAATAAATTAAAATTAAAAATGTATTAGAATCCAAAATTTACATTAAAATGAAAGATGTAAAAAATAGAATATTGTAATATTTTAAAGATAAAATAAAATAATAGATATTTTAGAAGATCATGTTCAAAATATAAGTAAAATAAATCAAAATGTGAAATATTACTGCAAAAATATTATTGTGACACATTACATTATAAAATAATCTAAAATTTCAAGAAGACAAATAAAAGTAAAATTCAATATTATATGTT
>JAPKLW010001725.1:107972-159146 GCA_026898455.1 Plectranthus barbatus
ACATTAGAACCACTACTCTCACCTCTTTCTTTCTTAGGTTTATGGCATTGTCTAAAATAATGACCATATTCCCCACAGTTATAACATTTCCTACCTTTAGACCTGGACTTAGACCTACCCCTATAATCAGATTGGGGCTTCTTACCATCCCTATTACTATATGAGTCATCATTTCTGTTTTTATCATTTCTAGTCTTAGATCTACCCCTTACATTGAGAATTTCATTGTTATTACTCTTATTTCTGGCTCTACCCCTTTTCAGGTCCTGTTCTTTGCTTTTTAGGCCACTCATAACTGTTTCTAAGTTGACAGTATCCCTGCCATACTTAATGGCAGACTTGACATCATTATAGGAGTCAGGAATGGCATTTAAAAGGGCTATGGGGGCGTATTCATCTATATGTTCATCCCCTGTGAGCTTAATATCCTGTATCAACTTATTAAAGACATCCAAGTTCTCATCTATGTCTTTATTGTGGTCCAGTTTAAACCTAAAAAAGGTTTCTAAGAGATACATCTTACTGGGCAGAGAAGTTTCAGTATACAGGGAATCTAATTTGTCCCATATTTCTTTAGCCGTTTTAACTTTGCCTATTTTCCTAAGCACAGAGTCAGACAAATTTAAAATAATAACAGAACGGGCCAATTCATCAATTTCAATTCGTTTTTCAGGGGTGTCACTGTCAAGAAATTCAGCAGTCAAAGCCCTTAACACTTTCTGTTGTATCATAACACACTCTATTTTCTGTTTCCAAATAGTAAAATCCGTTTTTCCATTAAATGGAGTCAAACCACCAGAAGACATGCCAGAAGCCATAGATTTAAAAATTTGGCCAAACAGGCAGAGATAATCACAGGTATTGACAAGTATGATGAGAACAGAATGTACAACCACAAGCAGGTTAAACGACATAAAGATTTTTGACTCTTTTCAGAAGACAGATATTTACAGAAATTTTCTTGAGTGCAGAGTGAATGACAGCTGCTTCAAGATTCAACACATAGTATGTAATCACAGAGCAATGAAAGCAGAGATTACAGCGGAAGACGAAACGAAACACACAAAGTGCTAACCCTAGAGCGCACATTGACACTCAGTAAAGCACAGAGGGATCCTAACTTGCCTCGGTTATCCGAACAGCAAGAAGGATGTCCAGCAGGTCGCGGTTATCCGGACCGAACTGCTGAACCCTAGGTGTAAACAGATTGCCCTAGATCTAGACCGACTCGACGAAGGGTGGGTAGAGAAGGGCGAGCCCTATACTTGAGCGGGGCCTTGGAAGAGGGGAACCCCGTATTACCTTTCGTGCCCAGGGGCATCGACGACGTAGGTTCGACGGGGGAAGCAGGCTTGCAGACTCGCGGCAGAACCTGGCTCTGATACCACTGTTGGGTATCAGGCCACCGCTTGTCTGTTACCGGCCTGTTACTTCGGCCCGGACCTCGACCTAGCCCTGACTGGACTAGGGTTCCACTTCGGATCTGAATCCGACCTTGAAGCTTGGACAATCTTGAGCTTCTGACTGTAGGATCTCCGATGACCGGCACCTCAAGCCTACCCAGGAAGCGAGGGACAAAAGTGATGGCTCAGAACACACCGATGTGGGTTCTAGCCTTCCTCCGGCCGAAAGGGAAACAACAAAGGTTGCCTAGGGTTTTGGAACTCTCGATCTCACACAGGCTCACCGGAATAACCCCTCAGATCGCACACAAAGGAAGAGAGAAGGGAGAGCGTGTTTCGAAGAGAGAGAGAGAGAGAGCGGCACACAATTAGGGTTAGGTTTCAGGACAAGTGAACAATACCGGGTCACCACAAATATATAGTGGGAGCGGTTGAAACCGCCCCAACTTACTACCCGAAACCGCCAAACCCGAACCAACAGAGCCAGCCCACAATCCATAAACACAACCAAAAGGAATGGGCTCGGAGATAGGTTGGGCTAAACAAATAAACGGCCCAACAAGAACCAAACCAAGGCCATCCTATTTACAGTTTTCAATTTGGTTGTCTTCAATTTGGCGATGATCTGATCTGAGGGACACTGATCGATTTCACAGTGGAGTTTGCAATAGAGGTTGGCGGAAAGTGGAGCAGAAGAAGCAGGATAATGGATACACTTTATCACGCATTTGCCTATACATCCCCATTTATTCAGTGACAAAGCGCACTGAATTACACAAAACCCAAAACATTGACGGAAGTCGGCTACTGCTTGGCCAACTAAAATCATCACACTTATTACGGCTTTGAGTTCATGGTGTATGATAATGTATTTTCCTATATGATCCTTGTTATATAAGTTGGGCTAGTCTACTAGTTAGGAAATCCCATCCATAACGTAATCTGAAAAAAGTAAGATATGAAGGAAAGATGTGTGAATCTCGCATGAAAATTATCTTATGCTTTACAATTTATTTAACAAAATTATATCTAGTGAACAATTTTTTTAATTGAATCATAATATTAAACAGATATTGAGGATGATTCAAACTCAATCTCTCATCTATTTAGTTAGTCAAAAGGTTTAATTATATCCCAAACTATTCCAATGTTTAAATATATATTCAAACTATTGAGAATTATGCAAATATATCCAAACTATTTTTTTTCTATCAAATGTTTACACTTGTTCCAAATTTTTACAAAATATTTTTCTATTGCATAATTATCTAATGATGTGTATTCTCTTTGCGTGAAAGATAATTAATGTGTATCTAAAAATACTTATTAATGAATATCTTGAAAATTTACCTCCATCGACAACGATGCAAGCAACAAAACACTCTAAGAAAATAAATGTTTATTTTTTGTCATGAGGTTAGTCAATACATTTAACTTACACTCAAGAATATGTTACAAATTTAATTCTTAGATTTTGATGAATTCACAAATTATTTAGAAAAAGTTAATAACTACCAAGAATTATGACTATATTAATGAGTTTAAAAGAATTGAATGAAATGGCAAAATATCATGCAATATTTAGAATGTTTCTTTTTATCAAGCAAAGGAAACTGAATCTATATACACATATATAATTATTACATATACAAACAAGCTACAATTTTTCTAGCAATACAAATTGTAAATATTATAACAACTAATGCATCAATTTCATTCCCTTTTCCAAAAGAACATCAATTACAATAATTTAGGACCAAACGCGTTTAATATATACGGTAACCAAAAGAACAAATTTCTTAAAAAAAAACGATTGAATTCAATGTATTCCTATTACAGCTAAAATATCTAACTAATGTATAAATATAGTATATATAACATAATCAAAATAAATGAAATTTATCACTAAGTTTCATACTTTTAAATTATTAAAAATATGCTAACTTTATTTTTATTTATTGAAATAAAAATACAACTTGGGAATTTTTAAGAAAATATAAGGGTGATTCTAAATGCAGCCAAGATTTTGCTAAACGCAGCCACTTTAAAAAATAAGAATTTAAATTATAATATAATTTTACAATGTTACCCTTGTAGCCCCATTTAAAGTTTAAATTGAAATAATAAAAATTAACTTAAACCTGCAGCCCCCATCTTCATTTTCTGGAAATTAAAAAAAAATGAGGCTTGATTTTATAAGCAAATCAACTACAACGTTTTATTTTATTGTTCTTCAAGATCTAATGGAAACCCTGAATTCACGCACAACGTTGCCACACATCATATTGTTCTCCTTTACCTTGTATTTTCATGGCTGATTTAGCAGCTTCAGGGCTACAGAGTAACAAGACCAACTCTTGAAAGCTTGGAACATGAGCCAACTCAATTGGGACTTCAAGAAGATCCACACAAAATCTAAGTTGAAGGTGTTTAAGTCCAGGGAAATGCTGCTGAGAAATCTTCCAAATCTTCAAATCCGTGTATTCAATATGCAAAACTTCAAGATGACGAAAATCTCCTACATTCGCCTCCCAGATCTCACCAGAAAATGCATAGTCTTTTAGCCTGAGCACCTCCAACTTATCGAGTGACCCTATAATAGACATCTGACTCCAAGGAAGATGAGTATTAGATAATGATAGGATCGAACAGGTATATAAAAATAAAAAATGAGGCTTGATTTTGAATATTTGCTTACAAAATCAAGCTTCTTTTTTTATTTTTATTTCCAAAAAATGAAGATGGGACTGCAAATGAAGATGGGGGCTGCAGGTTTAAATTAATTTTTATTATTTTAATTTAAACTTTAAATAGGGGCTACAAAGGTAACATTGTAAAATTATATTATAATTTAAATTCTTATTTTTTAAAGTGGTTGCGTTTAGCAAAAACGTGGCTGCATTTAGAATCACCCATTAATATGTAAGTAGAGTATTAAGTTTATATGAAAAAGATCAAAATAAAATTCTAAATCCTTAAGGAATTTTTTTTTATGGAAAATGTTATGATCATTCATTTTCTTTGGAAATAAATTTATTATAATCATAAATGTGGCCATTTAACTTTAATACACAAAATATCACACTATAAATAGGGGCTTTGCATCATCAAAAGTTTCAGAATTGATATTGAGTTTGAAATGCTATAAAGGATGTTCTCAACCGTCATTTGGAGTTGCAGCTATGTAGTTCGGAGTGTATATGAGTTTGGGTTTTCATTTAATTATTACACAAATATTATTGATATTATGTACTTTGCAATTGAAAATTTTTAGTGTTATTATTGTTTTGTTTATATTTCAACATTTTCAATGATTGTATCTCAGAAATATATTTAATTCAATGTAATATTTGTTATTGTTTATGTTGGGCCAAAAAACAGTTGGGCTGAAAAAACTAGGCCCAGGTCCGATAACGACAACGACGACCAAAAAAGAAATCCGCATAACGAGGTCCTCGTGGCCCGTCGGACCCAATTCTTCAAAATGGACCCAACCAAACCCAGGCGCGACTCAGAAGATGCGCGTACCTCCTTCGGCTTCAGGCACACCATCACGAAGGAAGAATAAGAAGTTCCAATGCCCGTATACAATCTCTCGAAGAAATAAAACACCCGAATCCAGAGGCACGAATAACTCGGAAGTAGGTTGAAGGACCGCACGTCACCGGCCCCCAAAAGTCAGAACCACCCCAAAGGTCTCGCGCCACCAACGGATAAGATCTGCCGCCCGTTGGGAACCCTAGCTAAGGAACTCCGAAGAAAGCTCAACCGCCCTCGTCAACAGTCCTCCCCTAACGTCGAAACCTCCCATAAAAGTAGCTAGGGTTGTAACGGTCTCCCTTAGTTTATAAAAGGGACGCCGCTAGCTCATTTTGATAGACAAATATACACTTGTATGCTTAGCTTCACCCACACACACATTTTACGCATTTAGAATTGTATTGTTCCATTGACTTTTTATTCTATTCCATCGGTCATACTTCTATTCGATTCTTTACAAGTTTCGAAGGTCCCTATCTACTCACAAATCGAACCTCAACAGTTTGGCGCCCACCGTGGGGCCTTTGGAACAAAATTCTGGTCTTTTTTTGCAGGAAATGGCCGAAGAACACGCTCTGGCAATGAATTCCGACGTTGAAAGCTCCCTGACCAGGCAAACAGAAGTCCCGGAGACACGGGCTAATGCACTCCATAACCTGCTGCTGGGAATAGAGCAACACCGCGCGACGCAACTAGCGCTAAGTTTCCCTCCACCACCTCCCTTGTCGATGAGTGAGCCAAATGTGGCGCAACTCATGAACCAGGTCCGGGATGCGCAACAGGAAATTGCAAGGATCAACCTCCAAATGAAGCAGATGACAAGGGCCTACAGGGAAGTGCTCGAGGAAAATCAACACCTCCTCCCGGCCAAGCCCGCAACGAACACCCATCTGTGGGTCGATGCCCCCAAAAGCTCCACTCGGCACCCTCTAATCACCCCGAGAAATTTGAATGTGGAATTCGACCACAACACTAGTAGAAGCGGTCGAAATGCGCCCCCTAACACTGGAGGTGTAGGACCCAGGATTGGGGCTTGCAGAGGCGAAGGACCCAGGACCGGGGCTGAAGGAAGCGGAACACCCTAGACTGGGGCAGGCAAAGGCGAAGGAACCAGAACCGGGGTTGGTGGGGGCAATGCTCTCGTAGTCGCCCCAACGGCAATGAGCGCGATTGAGAGTCGTCTGAATTACTTAGAGTCTCTGTTGGCTCGAATCCTGGGAATGCTACCCCCAGAAAGAAACATTGCAAGGGAAAGTTACGCAGACTCTCCCTTCGCCCCCAACATTGCCAACATCGAGATCTCATCTAGATTCGTCCCACCAAACTTCATCCCTTATGATGGGACTATAGATCCGGAGAATCATATTGCGATCTACAATGAAAAGATCTTCGCCGCCTCCAACCCAACAGAGGAACGCGAGGCATGCATGTGTAAAATTTTTGGGTCTAGCCTGATCGGACCCGCTTTGGAATGGTTCGTGAGCCTCCCGCGGGGTGCATCTCCACCTTCGCTGAACTTCACCAGCTGTTCCGAAGACAGTATGCCAGTAGTCAAAAATTGGAAAAGCACCCCGACGAGCTCTACGCCATCATCCAGAAGCCACGGGAGCCCCTGCGCTCCTACGTAGCCCGCTTCAATAAGGAGCTAGTTAACATTCCAAACTGCCCTCAGACCACCGCAATTGGGGCTTTTAGGAAAGGCCTGGACATAGACTCTGATCTCTACAATGAGCTAACCTTGTACCCCTGCTAGACACTTGACGACGCTCTCAATAAGGCTGGGTCTCGTATAAAATGGGAGGAAGACGAACCCTACCGGGTTTTGCAAAAAAATGCCTTGCGCACCCCAGGACGACCAGCAAGGGATGACAAGTTCGATCCTCGTGACAAAGACGCAAGGCCCCGCCCGAACGCGCATGCACCAAGGAGCAGTGCCCCCTACGTACCCGATTACACCCTGAGCATCGCACCTGCTGACCTCGTAAACAACATGTTAAAGCAAATGCCCAGGGCCGTAAGGTGGCCACCTCGGATGGCAACAAACCCTGCCTCTCGGGACACTAAAAAATTCTGTGAATTTCACAACGACCACGGTCCCCATACGGAGGAGTGCCGAGCACTAAGGATCGAGGTCATGGAACCCCTGAAAAATGGGATCCTGAAGGAGTACCTGTCGCTGAAGGGAAAGAAGACCTGGACCCAAGGAAAGACCAATCCTGGGAAGAAACCAGACGAGGGCAAGCTCCCGATTTCCCCAACCACGGAGAAAACCGTTCACTATATCACCGGAGGGTCCAAAGTCAGTGGGATCAACCGTAGCTCCGCTAAAAGGGCTTGCCGAGCTGCAAGAAATGTGGACAAGGTTCCTCGCAAGAACCTGGAACACGAAATTCTCTAGTTCACTAGCGAAGAGTCACCGGGGATCCACCATCCACACCATGATGCCTTAGTCATCTCTCTGCCAATCTCAAACTACCGCATTTGTCGGATCTTAGTAGACAATGAGAGCTTAACAAATGAATTATTCTATTAAGCCTTCAAGGAGATGGGCATTCCCGAGTCTAGGTTGATAGGCAGCATCACCTAGCTAACCAAATTCAGCGTAGAAATGAGAAACACGCTCGGAGACGCGCGCCTCCCTGTCTATTGCGGTGGGGAGAATTTGGATCTGACCTTTCAGGTCGTGGACGCCCCGTCAGCCTACAATGCCATTTTAGGACGACCATGGTTGCACGAACTCCAGGCCATCCCATCCACTTACCACCAAGTGGTTAAATTCCCCACGAGATGGGGGATACACACCATTCACGAGGAGCAGACAACATCCTGCGAATGTTACTACACCAGTCTCAAAGCGGTGAACACTATTGAAGAATCTGTTAGAACCACGCCGCCCGAGAAATTGGAAGAAGTTCCACTAGACAATCATGACCCTACAAAAAACACTTTTATTGGCGATGAGCTCGCTCCAGAAGTACGCTCCGAGCTCGTGCAGTTCTTGCGGTCCCAACCACATGTCTTTTCTTGGTCCCACAAGGACATGACAGGAATAAACCCGGAAGTAATGACCCACCGGCTGCAAGTTGATCCCTAGAAAAAGCCCATTCAGCAAAGACGATGAAGGTTTGCCCCCGAAAAGAATCAGGCTATCAATGAAGAGATCGACAAGCTCCTCAGTATCGGATCCATCCGGGAGGTCAAATATCCTACATGGTTGGCCAACGTCGTGGTCGTGAAAAAGAAGAACATAAAAAATTGAGTATGCATCGACTTCACCGATCTCAACAAAGCCTGTCCCAAGGACCCTTACCCGCTGCCTCACATTGACAGCATCGTGAGCGCAACCGCGGGACATGAGCTCTTAAGCTTTATGGACGCCTTCTCAGGATACAATCAAATTCAAATGCACCCGGTGGACCGGAGAAGAGGACCTTCATGACCAACAAGGGAACATATTGCTACAAAGTGATGTCATTCGACCTCAAGCACGCCGGATCAACGTACCAAAGGCTAGTCAACAAGATGTTCGAACACCTCATTGGGAAAACCATGGAGGTGTACTTCGATGACATGCTAGTAAAGTCCCTCAAAGCTGAAGATCACGTCGGGCACCTCCGCAAAGCCTTTAAAACCCTCAAAAAGTACAACATGAAACTCAACTGCACTAAATGCGCATTCGGAGTATCCTCTGGCAAGTTCCTGGGTTATATGGTCACGAAGAGGGGAATCAAAGCGGATCCAACCCAGATCAGAACAATACACCAACTCCCGCATCCTCGAAACCCAAAAGAGGTATAGAATCTAACCGGCCGGCTCGCAGCCTTAAGCAGATTCGTGGCAAAATACTCCAAAAAAACTCAATCATTCTTCCAAAGCCTAAAGAAAGAAAAGAAATTTGAGTGGACTGACGAATGTGCTGAAGCCCTGGAGGAACTGAAACACTACCTGACCAGCCCTCCAGTCCTGGCTAAACCCGAAATTGGAGAAATACTCCTACCTGTCGGTCTCCGAAAAGGCTGTAGGATCGGTCCTCGTGCGAGAGGATGGGACCATGCAACATCCCGTCCACTATGCAAGCAAGGCCCTATTGGACCCTGAAACCAGATACACTGCCCTAGAAAAGCTGGCACTTTCATTGGTCAACTCTGCTCGGAAGCTCAAGCCTTATTTCGAGGCGCACCCCATCAAAGTCGTAACTGCCTACCCTCTTCGCACGGTGTTCTCAAAACCTAGCCTATCCGGTAGATTACTTAAATAGGTTGTGGAACTCGGAGGATATGACATCAAGTACGAGCCAAGGACCGCGATCAAGTCGCTAGTACTTGCTGACTTTATAGCAGAATTCACAAACAACCTCCAGGCCCAGGCAGAGAAGGAGGTAGCTCATCTTGACCACGAGTCCATATTGGAAGAACCTTGGGTCCTACACGTAGACGGAGCCAGCAACGTCCACGGTAATGGAGCGGGACTGCTCTTGACCAGTCCTTGGGGTGAAACCTTCCAAAGGGCCATACGACTGGACTTCGACACCACTAACAATGAGGCAAAATACGAGGTTTTGCTCAGGGGAACCCTCCTAGCCAAGGAACTAGGGGCTAGGAAGTTGGAAGTCCTTAGCGATTCGCAACTAGTGGTTAACCAAACCAACGGAGAATATTAAGTCAAAGAACCCCGGTTGCTCTGCTACCACGAGGAAATAAAACAGTTGAAAGAGTCCTTCAAGGAATACCATCTCAAGTATGTAGCACGAGAGGAGAACTGTGTAGCCGACGCCTTGGCTGGCCTGGCTACTGCGATTACAACCCCGTCAAGAAACCAATCCCAGTCACCTGGGTTGAGCAACCTATCGCCACCAATAAGGCAGAAGCTGCACCTGTGGGCGCGGACCCCGGGCCATCATGGATGACTCCCATAGTGGCATTCATTCTAAGGGGAACCAAGCCGGCCAACAGAAACAAATCCATACGGCTTGAATGGCAAGCTGCCCAGTACACATTACTTAGCAACGCACTGTACCGGAGATCCCTGGAAGGGCCCCTACTAAGGTGCATCGACGAGCCCGAAGTGACACAAACGCTACACAAAATACACGAGGGTGACTGTGGCAATCACTCCGGAGGCCGATCTCTGACGCACAAAATAATATTAGCCGGATTATACTGGCCCATCCTGCGTCACGATGCTAGTGAATTTGCCAAGAAATGCAATCGATGTCAGAGGTTCGAGGCCACCTCCCATATAAGCGTCTAACCCTTGCACGCAACCATCACCCCGTGGCTCTTCATGTCTTGGGGGATGGATATTGTGGGCAAGTTACCCAAAGGGTCGGCTCAAAAGGAATACATCCTCATAGCCACCGATTATTTCACCAAATGGGTAGAGCCGAGGCATTGAGAAAGACGGGAGAAGTAGAAGTCATAAAGTTCCTATGGTCGCATATCTTGTGCCAGTTTGGGGTCCCAAGAGAAATACGAACAGATAATGAAGCACAATTCACGAGCAGCAAAGTTAAAGCCTACTGTGATAAGTTCAGAATCAAGCTCGTATTCTCTATGCCAAAGTACCCCAAAGCCAACGGGCTAGCCGAATCAACAAACAAGACACTCATCAACACCTTGAAGAAGAATCTGGAGGATCACAAGTCCCGGTGGGTGGAAGAACTACCCGGGGTCCTATGGTCCTATCAAACGACCCCACAAACAATGACCGGGGCTACCCCGTTCTCCCTAGCCTACGGTGAAGAGGCCGTGATACCTATAGAAACACAAATACAAAGCCCACGGGTTGGATTTTGCCAACTGGAAAGCAACAACCATGATCTCATGATAGGTCGCAAACTAATTGACGAAGTAAGGAACGAAGCCTACGCTCGAATGACACAAAGATGACAACAAGTAGAGATATTCTTCAACAAAAGGTTGAGACTGCGGGCCTTCCAAGAAGGCGACCTGGTGCTAAGGAAAGTATTCCAAAACACCACGGAAGACAAAGCAGGAAAACTCGCCCCCCAATAGGAAGGACCGTACGCGGTAGTTGGGATCTCTGGAAAAAGGGTTTACAGCCTCGCTAGTCTTGATGGGAGGCCCGTATGTAACAGTTGGAATATCAAACACTTAAAACAATACTACCAGTAAATCATTCTTGGGTCCTGCACAAGGGACCCAACAGATACGCCTGTCTCCCTCACTTCGTTCCTTTTTACTTACGCACTTCTTTATAATCCGCTATTTTACTTTCGATACAAAATACTAACTTGAGCGTCGGAGGGGCGATGCTGCGTGCATCGCCCACAGTTACAACTCTCCCCTGTTTTGTTCCTAATAGCTCAACGATAAAGAAAAAGAAATAGGGGACAAAGTCGAGATGCAACAAAACATGCACAAAAGGAAGCTAGCATGTACATATAAAAAGACCACCCTTAAAGCGCCTGAGGGGAAAGGGTAGCCACGATTCATGCAAAACAAACTATTCAATGAAAGTACCAGACAAAATAAAGAAAAAGTACAAAGTTTGGAAATCTTAAAAAGGTTCAGTAGAGATTAAAGTTTTTGTAAGCAGGATCAAGTTTTTTGCAGGCAGGATCAAGTGGCAGCGGACTTGGAGGGCTCGGTGGTGTTGAGCTGCTGGCCGGACTGGTCCCCATCTTGCGGATTATCAACATTGGGAGCTTGGTGGGGAACCTCTTCGGTGGAGGTTGGCTTGCGACCCTCCTGGTCATTCTTCTCCAACTCAGGGGATGGCTCCTTGTGCTCGGCCTCCTCCTCTGGCTCGTCCAGGAAGCCCAGGTTCAGGTCAGGAAACTTGAGAGTAATGCGACTGCGGACCTCGCCCATCGCCTATCCTACCATCATCTGTGGAAGAACCCGGAGTTGTCAAAATAGGAACGAACGGAAAAAAGGATCAACACGTTTCTACCTCATAGGTATCGCTGAAATGCTCGAACATGATGATAGTAGAGTAGTCCAGGCCCTCTCCTCACTTCAGCCTAGCGATCTCATCATCCAGATCACCCAACTCTTGTCTGAAGTTGATATCCTGGGCTTAGAGCTCCTCCCGCGCCGACCTCAGCTGAGTTATTAGTGTGCATATTTCCCCCAGAGAGAGTCAATCTCCACCGCAGCACGGGCGAACTCCTTCTTCACTTCAGCCGGCCCTTTTTTCACCTTCTCCAGCTCCAGTTGGCATCGTCGCAGCTCCTCCTGGGAACTAGCCAGCTCCCCCTCAAGCTCTTGCACCCTCTCCACCAGCTCGCGGACCCTAGGACCTTCAGATCTAGCTTTCGTAAGCTCCTTCACCTGGTCCTCCATGTGACTGGCCACCTCCTTGTGGAACTCCAGCAGATCCATCACGCCCTGCACTAGCACACAACCCCTAAACAAGGAACCAACTTCAGAAAACCTAAAGCAAGAAGAACCCGTCATTACCTCCAGGACCTTATGATCCATGCTGGCCACCCTCTAGAAGGCCTATCCGAGCGAGATGTCCGGAGGGGCCGCTGAGCCAGTCAACAAGCACCGGGCCCGCGACACAAAAGCCTCCACATTTGCAGCACGACCTTGAAGAGGAGGAGTTTGGACCCGGGATCTATCGACCTCCCGGTCGTAAGACTCCTCATGCGCGCTTTCTTTGGCTCTCCATCTCCTCTCCCTGCTCTGGTCCTGATCATCCTCCACCGGTATCACCACCCGGTTTTCCCTCCTATCACTGCCCCTATGAGATTCCTCCTGACTTCGGGCAAATGACTGGCTCTCCTCCTGTTCCACCGTTGTCCTCTTGGGAGGAGGGGAGCTAGTCCGTCTTCCCGAGGAGGGCCGCATCCTCTCTGATTGGCCCACCTCTCCTCTTGCCCTCTCCTTCAGTTTCAACGCTTCCACAAGAGCTGCCCTAGTTGATTTGGTTCCTCTCATTCTCGCTGGGAGATCCACCACCCTTTTGTTTGGGTACCTGATGCTGTTTGCCCTCAAATACACCTTCCAGTAGGGCTGTGCATCATGCCGGGCAGGTGCAGGCCGGCGAGTGGCAGCACGCCGACGGCAAGATAGGCAGACCAGCGGGGAGGGCGGGAGTGAGGGTGGGAAATTCAGAACGAGCGGGCAGCGACAGCGAATCGATTAGGGCTTAGGGTATGGATTTAATTTCAATGTAAAATAATATGTATTATTTTACATATATAATATATATATATATATATATATATATATATATATTATATTTTTATAATATTGTCGGTCGGGTCGGGTGCACTCGAAACCCGAAGGAGCAGACCCGCCACCCGACCCAATTCTCTTCGAGCGAGAATTTACAACCCGAAACCCAATCCAATGTTACACCACCCGACCCGACCCAAAATCATTGGATTGGGTCAGTTTTTTGGGTTCGGATCGGGTGATGCACACCCATACATTCGAGTAATTGGTATTGAGTGTGCAGGATGCACGCGGCGAGTCTGGCAAATGCAGTCAGATTCGAGTTAAGTTAGTATGTCTATTCTAGGATCTGGAGGATCCTCGACATGGTGTGTTAGAGGACAATGATGCCACCAAGACACAAAGTCGTGGATGTGTGAGCATGCATTGTGGTGTTGCATTTGATAACTGTTTTGGGACTGACCGTTTGCTTGTTGTGACAGATGGGTTCTAAGGATAGTTTAGTTCATCAGTTCAGGAACCACCCTCTCTTTCAAGATCAAAATCTTGCAATGACATTGATGGAATATCAGGATTTATGGGAGGAGTGAGATATCATGGTGTCACAGATGCAGAAGCGATGGAGAAGACTCTACAGTTAATGCCTGACCGATGGACTGGTTGGACTTTGGAGCTATTTTGTTTGCATTGTGATATTTTCGGGCATTGCTAGGAACTTCCGACCTTTTATGGTAGAGTTGATTCAAAAAGTTGTTTGCGATGAGAACCCATCTTCTTCTTCATCTAAGGGTACCCAGTCATCTACGACGGGTGTTATAACGCAGCAGAGAACCCGATCAGTACCACCCTCCCCATCTTTAGCACAAGTGATACCTCCTTCCGAGTTCCAGTCAATGGGAGCTTATGATCAGTACCAAGACCCATTTGACATACCACCAGGGTTTTTTAATTTTTCTGCACCACCAGTTCAACCCTCACTGCAGTGCGTCGGGGAGCCCAGTCGGGCTAAGCCGGCACCAGAGATAGGTACAAATAGTGCAGAGTATCTACCGAGACCGACTGAGAGTAGATGGGAGGATTCATTTGGTGGATACGGGACCATATATGCACCGATCTGCATCCCGAGTGACTCGGAGAGTGGTGGGAATAATCGTATAACTGCACAGGATAAAGGGAAGGAGAAGATAAAAGAGGAAGAAGAGGAGGAGGAGGATCCTGCTGAATGGTCCTACTGATATATGATGTTGTTCATATTTATGTATATGTCAGTAGAATAATGATGTTATGTTATTGTTCGTTTGATGTAGATGTATTATGTGATGTGAAGCTAGGAGAAATGATGGATATTATGTGTTATTGTACCTTGACTTTCGTTAAATATGTGTATGTATGTTTCATGATATGTCAGCTGATACTCTATTCTATGAACATTAAGTTTGTTGGATAATGACATACTTTAGAATTCGATGCGTTTGTTTCGCTAAAGGTTATTTATGTCAGTATTAATTTGATTATGACATTGCAGAATATATAGAAAAATAGAGAATGTACAATGCGGTAGAGGATGCGAACGCGGTCGCGACCGAGGTAGATGCCGAGGTCGTGGTAGGGGCCGTAGTAGAGTTAACCAACAGCCTGAACACGAAGCTTCGATCATGGAGGAAATTCCATATTTTGATCCATATGAGGATGCTGAATATTATCAGACGACAATAGTGGTACGCTGCAAGGGTCGTATCAACAGTCATCACTGGAAGAAACGAGAGCCTCACCATCTTTCAAACTGGTGGAGACATTCAGAAAGCAGCAATCAACGACATTTGATAGAGCAGGAGGTCCTGTGGTTGCAGAAGATTGGATGAGAGAATTGGAGAAGATCTTTAAACATATGCAGTGCACCGAGCTGGAGAAGGTGAACTGTATGACATATCATTAGAAAGGGAAGGCAGATCGCTGGTGGGAAACATATGTTAAGTCTCTTCCGCTAGCAGAGAGAAGAAATCAATTGGGAGAAGTCTAAGGAGGCATTGTATGAGAAGTTCATTCCAAAACAATACAGAAGGGATGGGGAAGTGGAATTTTTCCTTTTGGAACAAGGTAATATGACAGTTGAGGAGTACGATACAAAGTTTGGTGAGCTCTTCCAGCATGCACCACATCAGGCAGATACGTCTGAAAAGATGTTCGATAAATTTCGTGAAGGTTTAAGAGAGGATATACGGACTCAGCTGGCTACAATTACAGGACTGAGTTATCAAGAGTTGTTGAGAAAGGGTTTAGACATAGAAGCTTCCAAGAATAAGAAGTAGTTACCAGCTTGGGGAATGCAGGAATCCCAATCCTCCTCCCAACCACAGAAGAGAAAGTGGGAAGAAGGTTCGAGAAAGTTTTACCAGGGTCAAGGAAGCCAGAAACGCCAGGAGCAGGGAAGTCAACAGAATTTTCCAAGGCGGAATTTCAATCAAACTTACCTAAGGAACGAGAGACAGATGGCTCCCAGAAACAATCAAGGAATTGTAGGTCAGCAAGTGTGCAACAAATCGGAGGAAGGCACAGTGGAGAATTCCTGAGAGGAAATAGACAGTGTTATAATTGTGGGGGAACGGGACATTTCGCTAAACAATGTCCTTTTGCTCAAATAGGAATACGACAACGATAAAATTTGTAGAGACCGGTAAACCAACAGCTAAGGGCAATGAGAGGGAATCGCCAGTCATGGAGGGGCAATATTGGGAATAGAGAAGGAGGTAGACAAGGACGAGGGAATCAACCTCTGTAGTAGGAAAGAGAGCAGCCCGAGGGGAATCAATAGCCTCGAAGGGTAAGAGCGTATGCGTTGGAGGGGAATAGAGATGAGGGAAACCTTGCACTTATGGGTGTTGTTAATAACATACCTGTCATGGTATTATTTGATACTGGAGCATTGCATACATTCATTTCCTTTGCATGTGTGGAGATAATAGGGCTTAAGATAGAAGGAAATAATCATAAACTCAGCGTAGCGTTGCCTTCAGGAGAGACAACTACATCTACTTTAGTATGCCACGATCTGAAAATCAGATTAGGTGAACGTGAGATTTTAGTAGCGGGGTTAAAGGTAATGGACCTGTATGACGTTGATATAAGTCTAGGATTGGATTGGTTAGCAAAAAATAGGGCGACGATCTTATGCCGTGAGAGGAAGGTATTTATCCCACAATCAGAGAATGAAGGATCTTTTGTATATGGGTTCCGAAGGAGGCAAAGAGTACCGGTTATTTCAGCGCTGCAAGCCACGAGATTATTATCTAAGGCTGGAAACCAGGGATTCTTAGTATATTTGGAGGGTGAATAAAATAATGAGTTGATAGTCCAGGATATAACTATCGTTAGAGATTTTGAAGACGTATTTCCTGATGCTGGGACTGCCACCGAACAGACAGGTGGAGTTTGTGATTGATTTAGAATCGGGGGCAGCTCTGATTTCTAAAGCACCTTATCGTATGGCGCCCAAGGAGTTACAAGAGTTAAAAGTGCAGTTACAAGAACTCCTAGACATGGGATTTATTCGACCGAACGTTTCGCCATGGGGAGCTCCGGTCCTATTTGTCAAAAAGAAAGACGGTTCGATGCAGATGTGTATTGATTATCGGGAGTTGAGCAAGTTGACTTAGAAGAATCGTTATCCTTTGCCTAGGATTGACGACTTGTTTGATCAACTCAAAGGAGCAAGCACATTCTCCAAAATAGATCTTCGGTCAAGTTATCATCAGTTGAAGATTAGAAAAGATGATATACCAAAGACGGCTTTCAGAACAAGATAAGGTCACTATGAGTTTGTAGTGATGCCATTCGGACTTACAAATGCCCCTGCAGTGTTCATGGATTTGATGAATCGAGTATTTCATCCTTACCTTGATAAATTTGTGTTGGTGTTTATCGACAATATCCTTATATACTCGAAGGATGAGAAGGAACATGAGCAGCATTTAAGAATGGTATTACAAACTCTAAGAGATGAGAAGCTATATGCTAAATTCAGCAAGTATTCCCTTTGGTTAAGAGAAGTGACATTTTTGGGTCACATTGTATCAGCAGATGGTATCAAAGTAGATCCCGCCAAGATACAGACGGTGATGGAATGGGAATCACCTACCACGCCGGACGAGATTCGCAGTTTCATCAGATTAGTGGGCTACTATCGAAGATTTATTAGGCTTCTCGAAGATTGCTAGGCCTATGACGCAATTGCTTCAAAAAGGCACGAAGTTCGTATGGAAAAAAGAATATGAGGAGAGTTTTCAGAAATTAAAGCATCTTCTGATCACAGCGCCAGTTCTAGCCGTACCTGAACCGGAAAAGAATTTTGAAGTCTATACTGATGCATCGAAGAACGGTTTGGGTTGTGTGCTGATGTTGACAGGAAGGTGATAGCTTATGCCTCGAGACAATTAAGACCGCATGAGGTAAATTATCCAACTCATGACTTGATTTAGCAGCGGTAATTCACGCGTTGAAGATTTTGGAGACACCATCTCTACGGAGTTAAGTGTGCAGTATTCATGGATCATTAGAGCTTGAAGTATTTCTTCGAGCAGAAGAACTTGAATATGAGACAAAGAAGATGGTTGGAGTTAGTCAATGATTATGACTTGACAATAAACTATCACCCAGGCAAGGCGAATTCAGTTGCAGATGCCTTAAGCCGGAAAAGGGAAGCCCAACATGGATGTGTACTAACCAGAGAAGACAGATTGATAAAAGATTTTGAGAAACTTCGTCTTGAAGTTATTTCACCTTCAGTAAGAGACAGATGTGACGTAGCTGCTTTAACTATTGTGTCGTATTTAAGGTAAAGAATTATTGAAGCTCAAAGGTCTGATGTAGAACTCGAGAAGTTGCAAGCAGACAAGCGAGTATAGAGAAGTAAATGATAATGCACTGATGTTCAAAAACAGAATCTTGGCGCCAAACAAAGAGGAATTGAGGAATAAAATCATGAGTGAGGCTCATGATACGCCGTATATCGCTCACCCAGGGAGTACAAAGATGTATCTTCATTTGAAGACTACGTATTGGTGGGATGGTATGAAAAAGGATGTAACTTTGTTTGTGGAAAAATGCCTAGCATGTCAGCAGGTCAAAGTGGCCTTATGGGAAGTTACAGTCGTTAGACATTCCAGAGTGGAAATGGGAGCATATTTCCATGGACTTTGTTACAGGATTGCCGAAGTCGCAGAGAGGAAACACGATAATATGGGTAATAGTGGATCGTCTAACAAAAAGTGCTCACTTTTTGCCGATCCGAGTTACTTATGTTGGGATTGTATATTAAAAGCATTTATGATTAAGTGTGTTCGTTTGATGCACTGGTCCTCATAAATGTGCTACATCAACATAGTCGCTATCTGATATAACAAACATACAATACGAACTATAATATCATATTATCTCGCTCATAGGGATGATCATATGGTGTGTTGGAGATCACAGAGGATCATATGAATTGTTTGACCTAGCGAGGTATAAACAGTATCACGATTGAGACAGTCTTTGGATAGGCTATCGGTTTAGGCTGCGGCACATCAGTTTATATGTGAGCTTATCCTAGCTACTTGATGTGTCAATACATCTTTATGTATTGATGGGATCAACAATGAGATGTGCCATTCTAATTGAGATATGAATGAGCCAGATCTCTAGATACTTGTTATGATCTTAAACCTAATGGAAGGCTAAGGGGCGTACATAAGTTGACCACACTTTAACTTGCTAGGGTGGTGAGTTTTTCATGTACTCTTATACCAGTATCTTGGGTGTGGTGGTTTGTGTGTGGCTTTCTTTGACCGGACATGTAGGTAATCATATCCGCTTTAGGATGGGGACATTCCCTGAGGAGCTCACAAGGTTCATTATGCTAAATCCTGCAGGTTGAATTATTTAAATCAGGCATAAGTGAAAAAGAGTGAGTGGTACTACTCAGGAAATAAGAGATTAATTAATTATGGCTAATTGTCATAAGCCAAATTAATTAATGAATGTCCAAAACCTTAAATATGTGGAGCATTCAAGTTTAATGCAACTCGTTCCAAATTTCGTGGTAATAAAGGGGTGAGTCAACATTGTTACCGTGGCGAAGGTTAAAACAATGTTTTATTAATTAATTATGTTCTGGGTTGGACATGGAATTAATTAATAAAGAGGGTCCACTTTATTATTTGCATTTGGTCCCTGGTCTGGCCCACAATCTGCTCAGAGCCCATTAGGGTTAGGGTTTTGTAAACCCTAGCACTATATAAGCTTTCCTCTCTTTAGATCGAATTAATTTTACACAACTTAGAGAGAAAACAGAGAGAGGGGCGACGACTATCATTGGGAGGAATTGATCGATTCCTCCAGATCTCTGATTCAACTCGGTAGCGTATCCTCACCAGATTTCCGAGGAGCAAGGGAACAGATTAGAAGATCAGATCTGTTGGAACACAATAGCTTGGATCGATCCCACATCTAGATCTACTTCTCCATTGTCTCCGTCATCGATCTAGATCTGTAGATCAGTCGCTGGAGTTCAGGTATTCCGTAGATCCATCCCTTTGCAATTAATTTTGTAGGAGCATTCTTAGGTTCGCCTGATTTATTTGATTAAAATTTATTTTCGATATCCTAAGAACGATCCTTTGCAAGTTAATTAAAGTGACAACTCACGTTGTCTATTGTAGACTCAAATCCTACAATTGGTATCAGAGCCAGGTTCTAGTTCTTATGCTCTATCCTGGATAAATTGAAATTAAATAAATATGTATGTTCATGGATGGATTTAAATTGTCGTGGATGTTTTTGTTCTCGTGGCCTTCTCGTTTTTGGATCTGTTTTTCACCATGAGAAAATCCGTTGTTAGATTTAATAGGGAAAATCATGTAATAGATTTAGATCTATTTTTTGTATTTTTCTGTTATTCAAATATGTAAAAATTGGAGAAATCTGAGATCCGGAAGAACGAAGAGACTAAGAACACAAATCAGATCTGACGACAGTTTCAACATCAGTTCAGATTCAGCCAAGTTGCAGGGGATGCCGGCGGTCGTGCCGGCGGCGGAAGGCAGCGGCAGCGGGTAGAATCTCTGCCTGTGGCTGGGTCGTGCCTG
The DNA here is from genome assembly GCA_026898455.1 of Plectranthus barbatus. Classification (NCBI taxonomy): domain Eukaryota; kingdom Viridiplantae; phylum Streptophyta; class Magnoliopsida; order Lamiales; family Lamiaceae; genus Plectranthus; species Plectranthus barbatus. The sequence goes on from JAPKLW010001725.1 coordinate 128,187, forward strand.
TTACAGGGTGTTGCGCTCGTTTCCTGGCAAGCTCCTTGTCCGGCGAGGTCACTGGAGGCAGTGGACGAGGCTGACGGCGGCTAGGGTTCCGCCGCTGCCCTTCTTTCTCGCGGCATTTGCGCGCGATGAGGAAGATGACTCGCGGTTGTTTTTGCGTGCAGGGTGTGTGGATGTCGGCGAGTAAGTGTCGCGGGCGTGGGTTGCGCTAGTGGGAGGTGTGCTGTCGGTCGCGGGCACCAGGCGAAGGCTGCCCGCGTTCTCTGCATGCGACGGTGCTGTGCTCTGGTGCCGCAGTTGCGGCTGCTTCTGGTTCGAACCACCGGCTGTTGCATTTGCGGCGCTTGTTGCGACTGTTGTGACCAGCGACGGCGACAGAAGGTGGCTGGGTTGCGGGCGCGGGCGGCGGCGACAGTTGGGGTGCGAACTCCGGCCGCAGGCGGCGGGCGGAAAGGCGGCACGGCGACTGGGTGTGCAAAGGTGGCGGCTAGGGTTTCTCAAACCCTAGGGTTTGCTGCCTGGGCCGTAGCTCGTGCCTGTTAGCCCGGAGGCGGCCCGCTGTTCTGAAAAATTAGGGTTTGGCTGCTGTTTGGGCCTGAAACCCTAATTTGATGCCCAAATGCTGATTTTCCCAGTCTGATTCAGATTTCAAGTCCAATGGAGGCCCAGTTTGAAGATCTATATTGGAATTAAATCTTGTAATAGTTAGGTTTAATTGTTTCCCATGTAATCGCATCTGAGGGGCCACGAGAATTTTATTTGTTTATTTATTTATTCTTGTTATGATGTGATTTATTATGTGCACACTAGTAAATAATAGGAAAACATGTTTACTTGCTTTATTTATTTACTGTTTAAGCATGTTATAATTATTGAGCATGTTTTATGTGATTTATTTTATGTTTTAAATTGTGTCTATAAATTCCAAAATCTTATTAATTTATGATGGAATTTTAGATGTGACATAATTTACGAGACATAAATAATTTGTGCGCATGAAGCCTTTAGAATTTATAAATACTAAGCTGGATTCTAAACGTCTGCTGTAGCAGCTTGCGTTAGAAATAAATTACAAGTTCTAATGCGATGAGGATTCTAAATAAAACATTTAGTTTAAGATGAGAAGTGGGAGCCTTTAAGCAAACGTCTGCTGAAGCGGCTTGCATTGAGACAACTTTCACTGGTCTCTAAGATTAATCTAAATGAGATAACGAAGGATGTAAAGGGCATGCGGTATGGGTCGAGCACGTATGCCAAATCGCCTTTCAACATCTGGAGTTGGGATTGTGGTTAATTGGTTTAGATGTTGCCCGGAGTATAACTCATGAATGATGTCCCTGCTCCGGAAAGGTGAACATGGTCTTAAGATCTCCAATATTAATTTCTTTTGCCGGCAGATACCTGCCTTGGAGAGAAATTAAAGGACCTATTTTGGTCTGGTTGAGCATTAACCGTAAACGTCTGCTGAAGCAGCTTGCGGTAGATTAGCTTGGCAATTGGAGGAAACAAATTGCATTATTTTATCTAAAGGTTCTATGCATATTTGTTTCAATTGTTCGTAGTATGTGTTTACTTTAATCCGCTCATTTGTTTTTCAGATATGTCTATGAATAATGTCATTAATATACTCGCACAAAATCCTCTCAATGGTCCAAATTTCCTTGAATGGAAGCGTAATTTGGATTATATCCTTATTACGGAAGAACACAAGTTCATCCTTTCTGAACCGTGTTCGCAAGTCCCCGTTGCTAACTCTACTGCTGAGCAGCGGCAGCCTTATGATAAGTGGATCAAGTCCAATAATGTAGTTAAATGCTACATGATGACCACTATGAATAAGGTACTGCAGCTGCAGCATCAGCATTATGATAAGGCCTGTGATATTATGGATAGTCTCACAGCGACTTATGGGGAGACAGACAGAACGGTCAGATTCAATCTCATGAGAGAGATAGTGAGTAAGAAAATGTATGAGGGCAGTTCAGTGAGAGAGCACGTGGTTGCCATGACTCATCTCATGGATGAACTAACGTTGCATGGTGGTGGTATTGACGGGGAAGCCGAGGTCGATATCATACTAAACTCTCTTCCCAAGTCTTTTAAAAACTTTAGGCTGAATGCTGTAATGAACAAGGAGTATACTCTTAATGAGTTGCTCAGTAACTTGATGGCAGCAACAGTCCCTGATGGAACCCGATAAAGCAGTTTTGGTTTCTACCGGTAGTCATCCTGGTGCTCCTAAACAAGCAAAATCTAAAGGAATGACTAGGAATAAAACCAAGAAAACGGTTGGTGGGAACAATGGAGCATTTGCTCCAAAGAAAAAAGCTGGGAAAGTTAAAAGAAAGGGCAAGTGTTACCGCTGTGGCAAACTAGAACACTGGAAAGCAAATTGTCCAGGTGCTAACACCAATGGACAAGGTGCGTCATCGTTTGTATGTTTAGTATCAGTTTTCTACTCTTATGAGAGTAGTAGTTACTGTAAGCACTAATCATGTTTTTGCTGCGTCATGCAGGGAATCAAGTTGGTGATAATGCTTGAAGATGACGGGATTACCAACTCCAAGAAAGCTGCTAGAGATGGTGCTCAAGCTGATGGAGTTTTTGCTTTGGGTTTATAATAAACATTGTTTTTTTCAAGTTTTGAAGAGATATCTAGTTTTGATTTGAAGAACTACTTCCATTTATGCTTTATGGATTATCAGTTATTTAGATAGGGTTTTTCTCTATCATAATAAATAACAGTGTTTTCTATTATTAAATGGATGTTTATATGTTCATTACTTGTTTATATAAACCATCAGTATTCTATGGCATATTATAGAATCTTTCTTGAGATAAGGTTACATCGGTCTTAGTAGTTTTAAGTAATTCATGGAATTATGGATTTTATCCAGGTATTCCTAAGAATGGTACTTATGAAAACTACTCAGAGGTATAAGATGATAACCAGGTCTTTTAATAGGCGATTGTATCTTTAGAAGTGATTTCCTATTTGCTCTGTATTGAGTCTACTTCTGCAGTTGCCTTAAATAGGCATTGATACTATAATCACTTAAGATATGGATATGTTTATCTAATTCACTACAAGTCTTAGTCTCTTGCTTTAATCAAGAGCGTTTAAGACTAAGGTAAAGAAGAAGTTAAACAAGACCGTAAAAACATTATGGTTCATTCATAATGGTGAGTATCTCAAGTGATGTGTTTTACAATATCTGGCAGAGCAAAGGGATTGTATCCCAATTGACTACATCTGTTATCCTTTGAAAAAGGGGATGGTGTAGGAAGAACGAAATAAATAAGATTCTTTAAAAGCTATGCCACCTTTGCCATTTTTTGTTTTGGGAAGTGCGCCAAAAAGCAGTAATGTATGTGTTTAAACCAATGTCTTCTAAATCGGTTCTTAGTACCCTAGTGGATCTTGACTTTGTCGAATGGCAATGATGGGTAGTTCGGCTTTTAAGCTAATACAAAAAACTGATTGGTTGGAAGAAAGGTTTTAATCTAATATTATTTTGTGGGCTATCCCAAGTAAACGAAAAAGGTGGTTTCTTTATGTATCCTAAATACAAGCAAGTTGTATCGGATGAAACCACGAATCTAAATGAAAGATTGTTCTCCAATGATTTGGAGAAGACAATTCAAATCCATCAGGAAATACCCCATGACAAATTGAGCATAACTCGGAAGGTATGGTACCAATTGCACGGTCACCCGTGTAAGGTGGTAAACCACAAATTAATGCACCAATAACTGACAACATAAAAGGAGCATTGTTGCAGTGGGAGGTTGCCTTAACAGTACTGGTTCGTGAGAAATAGTCTTCGGACTTATTCTCAGTTCACGAACAATGTTGTACTAGTCCCTTAATGCACAACGAAGCTGTTAAGATAAACGATGCAGTTTAATGACGTCAAGTCATGGATTCAGAAATGAATCAGTAAAAAGTTATGGTTGTATATCACGATCAGTGCTACCAAATAGCTTTCCAGATATAGACAACTGATTGATATACAAGTAAGGAAATGCTCGAATGGTAACCTAGTGTACTTCAAAAAGTCTAGGTTTGTGAGAAAGGTATGGTTCATAACAAGATCCACTCACTGGTTGCAACTATTAAACACATTTGAATTCTTCTGTCCATAACAACACATATAAACCTAAGTATCTGGAAGATAGATGACGTCATCCGTGTTTTCACAAACGGGTACCTTAATAAAAGGTGATGACATCTATATGCAACAACCAGATAAGTTCATGTGTAGTAAGATGAGCAACATCTTGTCTTGAAGCCAAGGAAGTTCAAGTATGAGCTTAAGGGAGCTTCAAGGTCATGAAACAGATGTTTCGATATTTCATATCGAGAACGAGAGTTTCATGTACCAGTTATGTGTCAACGGAAGTGTGGTTTTCCTTGCACATTATGTAGATGGTGTTTTCACATTCGGAAACGGTGTGGAGATATTGTCAGGCATAAAGAGATGATTATCTGAACAGTTCCAGAAGTAGGGCATATGAGATACTGGAATGTCCTTTGGATTAAAGTCTTGTGTTATCACAAGAAAATGATGTTCAGGTATCTTAAGTCGCTTAAATTGATTCTGTGGTGAATCGTTTCATGACAAGAAAGGACTGCTGTCTTTCTATATGGCGATGAACGAAGTCAGATATCTGTAATGCTGTAGGCAAGGTAAACAGATATCAATTTAACTCTGGACAGACACATTGGTTTATAAATGTGCCCTGTGGGTTAAATGGCATCAGATATCCAGGAGGATCATAAGGAAGGAAATCGACCTCTAACTATGTGTTGTCCTTGGAGGAGGAGTTATAGGAATCTAACACATAAGTGTGTTGTAAATTCCGGTATGAAGGCTGAGGGTGTGACAGCTTCATTAGCTTCACAAGAAGCAGTATTACTCTGTTATTATCCTCTAGAGGTGTGTGTTCTGAGTTTGCCTAGTAGAGTCACAAGGTACTGTGATCATGTTGGTGCAATGACAAACTCAAGGGAACCCAAGACTCATAAGGTGGTGAGACACATAGAATATGTAGTACCACATCATACGAGAAATCGTGATAAGAGGCAATGTATAAAGTGGGAGCAATTGACATGAAGGTCTAGCAGATTTATTTACATGGTGCCTACTTCAGAAGACTTATGAGGGTCACACTCATGGTCTGAATCTGAAAGTAGAATCGATCACTAGTTGATAAACGTGTAAATAAGCTATGTCTGATATAGACACACTTAATACTCTGATAAAGCAATGGTATTATGCTTTGAGTATAAATGGGAGATTGTTGGGATTGTATACTAAAAGCATTTATGATTAAGTGTGTTCGTTTGATGCAGTGGTCTTCATAAATGTGCTACATCAACATAGTCGCTATCTGATATAACAAATATACAATATGAACTATAATATCCTTTTATCTCGCTCATAGGGATGAACATATGGTGTGTAGGAGATCACAGAGGATCATATGAATCGTTTGACCTAGCGAGGTATAAACAGTATCACGGCTGAGACAGTCCCTGGATAGGCTGTCAGTTTAAGCTGCGGCAAGTGAGCTTATCCCAGCTACTTGATGTGTCGGTACATCTTTATGTATTGATGGGATCAACAGTGAGATGTGCCATTCTAATTGACATATGAATGAGCCAGATCTCTAGATACTTGTTATGATCTTAAACCTAATGGAAGGCTAAAAGACATACATAAGTTGACCACACTTTGACTTGCTAGGGTGGCGAGTATTTCATGTACTCTTATACCTGCATCTTGGGTGTTGTGGTTTGTGTGTGGCTTGCTTAGACTGGACATGTAGGTAATCATATCCGCTTTAGGATGGGGACATTCCCTGAGGAGCTCACAAGGTTCATTATGCTAAACCCTGCAGGTTGAATTATTTAATTCAGGCATAAGTGAAAAAGAGTGAGTGGTGCTACTCAGGAAATAAGAGATTAATTAATTATGGCTAATTGTCATAAGCCAAATTAATTAATGAATGCCCAGAACCTTAAATATGTGGATCATTCAAGTTTAATGCAACCCGTTCCAAATTACGTGGAAATAAAGGAGTGAGTCAGCATTGTTACCGTGGTGAAGGTTAAAACAATATTTTATTAATTAATTATGTTCAAGGTTGGACATGGAATTAATTAATAAAGAGGGCCCACTTTATTATTTGCATTTGGTCCCTGGTCTGTCCTACAATCTGCTCAGAGCCCATTAGGGTTAGGGTTTTGTAAACCCTAGCACTATATAAGCTTTCCTCTCTTCAGATCAAATTAATGTTACACAACTTAGAGAGAAAAGAGAGAGAGAGGGGCAACGACTATCATTGGGAAAAATTGATCGATTCCTCCGGATCTCTGATTCAATCGTATCCTCACCAAATTTCCGAGGAGCAAGGGAACAGATCAGAAGATCAGATCTGTTGGAACACAATAGCTTAGATCGATCACACATCCAGATCTACTTCTCCATTATCTCCGTCATCGATCTAGATCTGTAGATCAGTCGCTGGAGTTCAGGTATTCCGTAGATCTATCCCTTTGCAATTAATTCTGTAGGAGCATGCTTAGGTTCGCTTGATATATTTGATTAAAATTTATTTTCGATATCCTAAGAACGATCCTTGGCAAGTTAATTAAAGTGACAACTCATGTTGTAGACTCAAATCCTACAACTTATGGTTCAGATAAGCTAGCTCAGTTGTACGTTCGAGAGATTGTCAGACTACATGGAGTGTGATAAGCTCGTTTTTCTACTCTCTTATAGCATTGTTTCTCTTTTCTTTCATGAGTTTTAGCTTGTTTTCTTGAATAAATTGAGCATGAGTGTGTAGTAGAGGGTGTTATGCTTGTCATGGTAAGATTTCGCAGGTTTTAGGCAAAATCCAATGGAAACCCGTACCGAAAGCAGCATATGTTCAAAGAAACAGTCACGACTTCTTTCACAGATGGAATCTGAGCTAATGTAGCATGTCATTTGAAAGATCTTTGAGTTATCTTTCCAATGCAACTGGAATCGGGTCAATCGGAGTTCGGGAGTGAAAGTTATTGCCAAAACCGTGAGACTGCACAGAAGGGTCGAAAGTGGCGAAATTGGTCTCTGTTTCGACCGAGTTGAAGGCTTTCTCGACCGGGGCAGATCCATCTCGACCGGGGCAAGGGTTATCTCGGCCGTGGCGAACTGTTTTGGCGAGATTCTGCGAGATTTTCACGTATTTTGGGTGAGAATTGCTTGATATTCAATTTACACATCAATTAGGAAGTAATGAAGACCCCAGAAGGGAAGTTTCAACCAAGAAAATCATTCCTTTTGAAGCCATCAATTCAAGAAGGAAATTCCTACCAACCACGGCAACGGCGCCAATTTGATCGATGCTAAATCTGCATACAAATTATAGCAAAGGGCAAATACATTTATAAAACCCGAAGGTTGTCGAACCCACAGAGATAGTGCAACGAGGGAGAATCATGTACTGAATATGGTTTTCAAAACTTTTGTTTGGGCAAATCAAACTTTGAAGGGTTTTGGTTTTTCAAAACAAATAATTAAAGAGATAAAAACAAATATTAAAAAGCACAGATTCTAGGGAAATCTACCAATCTGATCAACATGCAAGAAACAAATATTCAAACCCAGAAAAGATAATTTTGGTGGAAAATCTATTAATGTGGAATTAACTCCTTGGTCGGGCAATTAAATCCTAAATTACTAACTAGTGGTTATCTCCTCTTCACAGCATCAACATGGATTTGTGTTTGCTAGCACTCCTATCTCGGCCGTGGCAAACATCATCTCGGCCGGGATGGAGCCTTCTTATCGACATCCTTCTTGGTCGAAGTATTCCACGTCTCGGACCTCTGTCTCCCGTGGCAGCCTCTCCCTCGGTCGAAACAGACCTCAAATTTTTTTTGAAAAGATAATAAAAGTGAAATAACATAATAAACTAATGTAAAACAAAGTAAAATAAAGAACAGGAAAAACACAATGGGTTACCTCTCATTCAGTGCCTTATTTACCGTCGTGGCTCGACTCATCTCAGCTCACCAAGGTGGTCGAGTCCAGACTCGTCAACCCATTGAGTCAATCACGAAGACTTTCTGGTTTTGAATGACAGTGGTGTACTCGGAAGGATGCAGCTTAATTGCCGATTTCACTGCTCCGTTTTCTCGTTCCCACCGGATTGCTTCTTCTTCTTCCTCCGGTGTCTCGTCTTCTTCTTCCTCTTCTTCAGCAGTAGTAATCCGGTTGCACTCTCCTTTCCTCTTGTTCTTGTCTATGCAGAAGGTTATGGATTCTTCATTCCCTCTCAGTGTGATCTCTCCCTTCTTGCAGTTGATTAGGACACCAGCTGTGTCAAGGAACTCTCTTCCCAGGATCATCGGAGTGTTGACATCTTCCTTCATCTCAAGGACAATGAAATCTGCAGGGAAAATGAGGTGACCAACACGAATAAGGACATCTTCTACAATACCTTTGGGCTTGGACACAGATCGGTCCACCATCTAGAGGGTAATTGTAGTAGCTCTCATCTCTCCAATTTCCATCTTCTTATAAATGGACCAGGGCATCAAGTTGATGCTCGCCCCGGTGTCACACAGCACATTCTGGAATTCTTTCCCTCCTATCTCGATGGGTATCGAGAAGCATCCTGGGTAAGACCTCTTGATCGGGATCTGCTTCTGTACGAGTAGGCTGCATTCCTCGTGAATCCTCACTGTCTCGTTCTCTATGAACTGCTTCTTCTCACTCATCAGCCTCCTTAGAAACTTCATGTATCCCGGTATTTCCCTGAGAGCATCAACAAGAGGAATGTTAATGTTCACTTTTTTAAGATTTTCAACAAAACGAGTGAATTTAGAATCTTCCCTTTTCTTAGCGAATCTCTACGGGAAAGGCATGGGAGCAACTGGATCAACTCTTCTTTTCTCCTCCTTCTCTTTCTCACCTAGTTTGGGCTTCTGTTTTGACCGGGATCCCTCCGTCTCGGCCGTCCTGCTTTGCTTCTACCCCGGCCGTGTCTGGCTTGTCTCGGCCGGGTTGGACTTCTCTGTCTCGGTCGGGTTGGCCTCTGCCTCGGCCGTCCTGCTTCTCTCTGCCTCGACCAGGATGGACTCCATTTCGGTCGAAACAGAGAGGTCTTCCACGGGATTTTCCTCCTCTGTTTCTCTCAATCGTCCTTCCGGGTTGCTTGGGCCTTCATATCTCTTTCCAGATCGAAGCGAGATAGCATTGACTGGCTTTTCCTTTGCTGGAATTTTTTCCGTCATGCTCGGAAGTTGCCCCGGCTTGTGCTGAGTGCCCAAGGTAGTGGCTATCTGACTCAGTTGGGTGTCAATCATCTGCAAGTGCTTTGTCATCAACTGCATATGATTGGTCATCCCTTTCACTTCATTCTCCACCTCGCCGAATCTGTTGTCTGAGCTCTTTTTGAATTTTTCAAGTGTCTCTTCCAGCACAAACTTCTTTCTCTCCACGATCTCACCTCCTGTACCTACATCAAAACCAAGTGGAGGATGTTCTGCAGCAGTGGGGTTAACATAAGAAAAACCAGGGTTAGATCGCCCATGGTTGTAGTGATACCCCTGATTACCTCAGTAGTTATTGTGATAACCACCTCCTATGTAATTTACCTCCGAATTCGCAGCTCCAGATGAACTGCTTGCTCCCCGGTTGATGTAGTCAGCCTCCACCGGAACAATTGCCATGCTTGGCTCAGAAGTAACAGCAGCAACCTTAGCAGTTCCCAACTTCTCAATTTCCTCTCGGAGCTTCTTCACCTCCGCAACCACATCAAACTCTGGCTTTGTCTCTACTGCTTTGACTGACATCTGTCTCTCATTCGGCCACTGGTGGCTGTTCAGGGCCATGTCTGCCAACAGCCTCATGCTCTCTGCACCACTCTTCTTCATCAGGATCCCGCTAGCAGATGCATCCACCAACTCCTTCATGTGTGGGTTCAGACCCTCATAGAAATGGCAAACCTGCATCTCGAGATCTATTCCGTGTCCAGGGCAGAGTCGCAGGAGCTCCTTGTACCTCTTCCAGGCTTCATGTAAAGATTCATCATACAACTGCTTGAATGTAGTGATGGCCGCTTTCCTCTTCAACAGCAGGCTCGGTGGGAAGTAGTTGGTGAGGAATTCTGCTCGAAGCTCCTCCCATGTCCCAATTTGGCTTTTGTCAAGCCCAGCATACCAAGACCTCGCCTCGTCTTTGAGTGAGAACGCAAAGAGTCTCATCCGGATGACGTCCTGGGGGACTCCATTCTGCTTCACTGTATCGCACACCTCTATGAACAGGTTTAGGTAGGCATATGGATCTTCAAAGGCTCTCCCCCCAAACAGATTCTGCTGCACCATCTGTATCAGTCCTGTACGCAGCTCAAAGTTGTTGGCATTGATGCCAACTCTGAATCCGGCCTCTTCCTGCTGTGGTAAAAATCGGTCCAAGATGGACCTGTGTGGCACCACCACCTGTCTGTTATTCAGTTCTGCCAGTCTCGCAGCTTGCTCCGCCTGGGTGGCTTGGGCTGCAAGAAGTTGCGCCCTCAATTGTTGCACATCATTAACAAATTGTCTCTGTTCCTCCGGTGTCATGTTCTGAAGTGGGGCTTCTTGATTTGCTTCCATCTCAAAGTTCAGCATCTTTCCCTTCTTTCTGTTGTTTCTGCAGGCTGCTTCAATCTCAGGTATAAAGGGCTCAAGTATATTCCCTTTGTTCCGCGTGTTCATGCACCTGCATAAAAAACGAGGAGAAATCAGGCTGTCTCGGCCGTGGCAGATGCTGTCTCGACCAGGATAGTGAATTTGTCTCGACCGTGGTGGGACTCACCTCGGCCGAAATAGACGCAACACAAAAGAAAACTCACGCGAATGAAAACACAGCAATAGACCCAAAAACAAAGAAAAACAACACCAGACTCGAAAAATCAGAAAAAAGAGAATACAACCCAATCCAGAAATTCTTCAAACAATCCAGTAATAACTCGCCGTCTGACTATCCCTGGCAACGGCGCCAGTTTGATCGATGCAAAATCTGCACACAGATTATAGCAAAGGGCAAATAAATTTATAGACAACCCAAGGGTTGGTCGATCCCACAGAGATAGTGCAACAAGGGAGAATCATGTACTGAATATGGTTTTCAAAACTTTTGTTTGGGCAAATCAAACTTTGAAGGGTTTTGGTTTTTCAAAACAAATAATTTAAAGGGATAAAAACAAATATTAAAAAGCACAGATTCTAGGGAAATCTACCAATCTGATCAACATGCAAGAAACAAATATTCAAACCCAGAAAAGATAATTTTGGTGGAAAATCTATTAGTGTGGACTCAATTCCTTGGTCGGACAATTAAATCCTAAATCATTAACTAGTGGTAATCTCCTCTCGGTCTCAAACACACAAAGTTAATTAATTTCAATAAAGATTAGATTTTTCCTACGATTGAAATCTTCTTGGTCGGACAGATACTCAAAAGTATTAAACCCTAACTTCCTATTACTAACCTTCACCTCTCGGTCCTTCGATTAATAACTGTAACCTACCTCAATCTTCATCTCTCGATCCTTCAATGAGAATAGACTTAAAACAAAACATAGGATTTAAATCAATTAAAGGGTTTGAATTATTGAATCAAAACATGCATCACAGATGGAGAAGCCCTAGAACCTGTTTAGAGTTCTAGCCTAACATATTGAAAATAAACATTGCAGGGAAAATTAAAGATTGCATTAAAAATAATAAAGGTTCAACAAAAACTAAAGAGGAATTCTCAAAAACATAAAGTGAAAACAGAAAATTAAAGATAGAACAATGTATAGAAGATGGAACAAAACAGGAAATAAAAGAACTGAAAAAGGGACCCTAATTCTGAGCTATTCAGAGTGCCTGTAACGATTACGTCTGATAGGGATGCAAAATTTACATCTCGCTTTTGGATTAGTCTGCAGCAAGAATTGGGGACGCTCTTAAATTTTAGTACATCATTTCATCCTCAAAAGGGTGGTCAGACAGAGCGGACTATTCAGACGCTTGAGGATATGTTGAGAACAGTGGTTCTTGATAGAGGAGTAAGTTGGGAGCCGATTCTACCGCTAATCGAGTTTGCTTATAATAATAGTTATCAAGCGATGATCGGGATGGCTCTATATGAGACTTTGTATGGAAGGAAGTGTCGCTCACCATTAAATTGGGATGAAGTGGGTGAGCGAAAAGTTCTCGGGCCTGACGCTATCAGAGAAATGATTGAGGTTGTACGCCAAATCCGAGAACGAATTAAAGAAGCTCAGAACCAACAAAAGTCTTATGATGATACCAGAAGAGCCGAGCTACAGTTTGAAGTTGAGGACAATGTGTTTTTGAAAGTGTCACCATCAAAAGGGATTATCAGATTCGGAGTCAAGGGCAAACTACGACCACGCTTCATAGGACCTTACATGATTTTGGAGCGCATAGGCCCAGTGGCTTATCGCCTAGCCTTGCTTCCGAGCATGGGAAACGTGCATAACGTATTTCACGTGTCGCAGTTGAGAAAATATGTATACGATCTGAAACACGTGATACGTCAGGAAGAGATTATTTTAAATTAAGATCTTCATTATGCGGAAAATCCAGAAGCTATTTTGGATCGGAAGACGCAGGAATTGAGAAATAAAATAATATCGTTTGTGAAGATTTTGTGGAGATACCACGGGCTAGAGGAAGCTATGTGGGAACTTGAAGATAAGATGAGGGATAAGTACCCAGAGCTGTTTATAGCACCTTAGTAAATTTCAGGACGAAATTTTTGTAAGGTGGGGTGAATGTAATATCCCAAATTTAATTAAGCTTTTTAATGCTTAATTAAATTAAATAAAAGAATATTATATAAGCAAATTATTATTTATTTATTTTTTAGAAGAAATTAAACACTCGTTGAGACACGAGGGTCAAGATATCGATTATAATATACCAATAAGTTCGTTTTGAGAAAACATAAGTGATCGTGAAGTCAAAATTTTCCAAAGGAAAAACGAGTGCAACGAATTATTAATTGAGGATAATAATATTGCATTTAAATTCATAACTTGCACTTAGGAGATCCATTTCTTAAACCGAGCTAGGGAATGCTTGGAATTAAAATATGGAAGAATATGAAATGATCGGTATAATTTTCTAATACCCGAGTGGTGTTTAATTAATTATTGAATTTTGATAAATTGGACGATATTTATATCTCCAAAAATTCGGAAAATAATTTGAACGAGATGGGTTTATTAAATAAAGCTTTTTCTTATAATTGCATTTTTAATCGAGAGAATGCAATTCAAATTATAAATCTAAGAAAATGAGTTAACGGGGGAAATTATACACGAGTTGAGGTGGTGGGAAGGATTTCTTCATTTTGAAGAAACTACACGTCGCATGTGTTGGTAAAATGTAAATGGATTTGAGGGCGGTGATGAATGTTTAGGCAGTGGGAATTATTGTGTTGAAATTACACAAAATAAATTTAGAATTCATTTCATTTATTCTCTCTATTTGAAAAACACAAAACACACCACACCGACGTACCACACCATCATCGCTGCCATCTTCTTCAATGTTTCTGGCTGCCACAGACCACCGCCGGCGATGCCATCACCACCACCGTAAAGCTTGATCTTCAGAGAGTCTAAGGAGTACAAGCAAACTCCATGTAATTGATTAACGAAGGAGATACAAGTTGAGAAAGGTAGGTCGTCGATTTCGAAACCGTTACGATAATGAAATTTAAAACTCGTTTGAATTTCTGTTGAATTGGAATTTGGTTGATAGAATCATATTCTCTACATTATAGAGAGTTGTTTGACACCCTGAAACTCGAGCTTAGTCATCGTAATTCGACTGCACCGGAGAAGAAAGCTCCATTCGGTGAGCTCTTATTTTCCGATTTCCTCCGGTCATTTTTGTGTGTTTTTCTCGTTCTTAAAGCATGTTTCATGTTCTTGGAGGTTATAAGAGCATGCTAGGATGTTTGTTGGGGCTTGAATGTGTTTAAAACACGAGAAATTGCGAGTTGCAAGTCGGAGCAGTCGATCACGTCGGAGGAGACAACGTGTGTCGATCGACACACAGACATCGGTCAATGTGATATGCATCATCACATGCATATCACCATTACGCTACACACACTGCTTCACCGTTCTCTGAAAATATTTTTCCTTCCCTTGCTCAAATGTTTTGAAGTATAACTGTTTACAATTATATCTTTTGATTGTATATAAAAATGTGGTTTAAATTATTTAAATCTTCCGCTGTTTATAAAAATGGTTGAAAAACGATAATCCACGACTGTAACGTACCACGTAGTTGGAAAGGCTAAATGGGATCGTTAAAGATCTGTCCCAACCTCGGTGCCAAACAATTGATTTATCTTAATCAATATAAATAAAAAATTAAATAACGGAATTTGGATCCACCCTATGTGGGAGTGTGATCGAACTTACAATTTTTTTATAAGAGATCCAACTTATATTAATTGATAATGATTTTTTTTATTCAAATATGTGAGTTAAAGTTGACGGTAAAATAAGTATTTTTTTTCGATAATTTTGCTATTTTGTGAAGTAATATATATATAGCATTTGTTATTTCTGAACATGCTATAATGATTTTTACTACTTATAAATATACATAAGCAACAAATGCAACTAAGTTGAGCAAGAACTGTTCCTCAACTCCTAGGAAAAAATGCATCTGTTGGAAGCAATATGATATGCAGTGTTGTTATTGAGAGAAAATAACTAGTTAAGAGAGAGAAGCATCATCGCCGCAATAAAACTTGAATCTCAAAGAATGATAGCACGTGGAAGTTGCCTTCTAGCAAACATCTTTGCTGCCACCAGCCCTGCAGCCAATGCAGCTCCAAATATGGTGTGCAGTCTCACACAGTAATACTTCGCCATGAAGATCTTCGTCTTGTCCTTCAAATCCAACCCAAAAAAATAAATATCTCAGTAACTAAACCACACACTAAACTTGCTTGAACCTCAAAAGTGTCATAATTTTGATTTTCTGTAGATGGTTGTAGTAGTAGTAGTCAGTCACCTCATGGTTCTCCTCAACAAAGCTAACAACTGATTTCCCAATGGGTAAGGTTAAAGCACAGAGAACCTGACACGAAGCAGAGGACCGCGATTACCGAAGGAGAGACAAAGGATATGGAAATGTGTACATGAAGCCTCGAGTGGAATAAATATAGCTTACTACAGATGAGAAAGGAAGTGTTTGGCCGAGTCCTAGAATGAAAAGAAGAAAATATAGTGCCAACACAGCTAGTTTCACTACTTTTGCGCCGCTTTCAGTTCCGAGCCTCACCTGGATTGAATGAGAAGGTTTATAACTATTCATTCGACTTATCATTTAATCTTTAAGGTAGGTTTATTGCATAAGAGAACTCACCAAAGGGGAAAATTTTCCAACTGCTCTGTCATCCTCTATCTGAGATATGTATAATACAAGTCAGTTGTGGAGAAAATATTTGGCATGAGAAAGAGATATAGAGAGAGGGAGAGAGTTACTACCTGATGAAAATGACTGCAGAAGAGGATTAAAGAAGTTGTTAAACCAACAAGAATTGATGAAGCCACAATAGGTCCAGAAATTGGAAGCTCTCTATCAACATAACAGAAGTTAGATATATAGTAAACGGAAGCTGTAGTATGAGAATTAGGCAATGTAAACAACCTTGTCCCACTCTGCAGCAAGTAAAAGGCAGTCGTTGAAAACGGCCCAAATGCGGCAAAACACAAGGGTTCTCCCAATCCCATGTAGCTCAAGCGAAATGGAGGACACTACAAACAAATTATGACATGTAAAAAGTCCAGTTTGTTTATCTCATCCCAAACCATTACAGACATTCTGATTTCACAATTGTTTTCCAATTTCCGAGTTAATTATTGAAATGTTTGGTGAATGCCTTAGCTCGAGAAACTAGAGCAAGTTCAAATCAAAGGCATGCCATGTGATACAGAAATGTAGATATATGATTATCATACAAGAATCAAGAAAGTTTTAAGTCAATATTTTAGTTTAGGGACTATACCTGGTAAACATAGCCACAAATTATAGCAAATGAAAGTAACAACATGGAACGTGGACTTCCAGCTTCAACAGACACCCATGAAAGTCCCATGAAACCAAGTGCAAGTAGTATCCAAGAAAAAACATGAGTTCCTGTCCGGCTTCAAAGAGAGCACACCCGTATTATTATTCGTGTATTTTAGATTAGAAAGGGTTATTCAGAGAGAATTACTCTGTTTGTGATTCATGAAAGTATGAGGAGGGATGGGAGGTTGGTAAACATCATTTCTAACCTGCCAACTAGATTAACAACCGATTCTTTCTTGTTTTTATCCGCTCCAGCATCAAAATCGTAAACATCATTGCTATCACAATAGAATACAAGGCATTCAGAAGAGAACTCAAGACAGAGTTTTAATGAAAACCAATTAACTATTGAATCTAGGTTGACTTAAAAGATGAAGATTAGCAAAACAAGTGATAAAAAGGCATGGAGTGGAGTGCTAGTTAGTTTCTATGAGATAAAAATATTCTAAAAAGGAAATCTCTAACCTTAAGTTGACCCAGGCCATGATAGAAACTGAAGAAACCAATAGCTTGAGGAAACGGTTAGCAAAATACTGGCCAGTCTCCAAATATGCTGCTGCACTTCCTACCTGTTTGTTGAAGCAATAGCAAATATGTGAACAGCAAACATGTTAAGATGAGTTTCAGTTATAGCAAAAATTGAAGCCAAGATTTCTACATAAATGTTGATATTAATTAAGATATAAAATTGGGTTTAAAGTGAAATAGTTGAAGTATTATTCTTCATATAAAACAGAAGTACGTCAACTCTGTCCACTATCAATTTCCTTAAAATCAATTTTTCTTCATATCAATACTATGGTATGGATAGAATAAAATCTTCACAAGCTTCTCTTTTCCTGGTTGAACTATGATCTTACATGTTAACTTCAAGGCAGGGATAGAGCTATCAGTCATTCAATTTGGAGGCTAGATCAATAAGTTTGCCAAAGAAACTTACTGTGATAGGGATCAGAGCAACTGTGTATATTGGTAATTTGATGGCTCTCCATATCAAAGTTGCTCTAGAGATATCTTCCTCCACTTCTTCACTATTTGTGTGGGTATCCTGGGATGCACACCTGAATATAACTCTGTAATTCCTTTGAGAAGAATGTAATTGCCTCGGGATTGCCTTGCTGAAAGATATTTTCCCAATTGGTGGCCTTCGAACAAGATCTGGAAGAGACAACACATGATAAGGCCTGAAAAGGAGGAAGCATAGCATAAATTGGACACAAGGAAATCAGTACAGTAGCAACTCACTGCAAACAAAAAAAAGATACTCGAAAACAACAACTATAAGCTACACGAGGTCCACGATTAAGCACAGTCACACTGCAAATATAAAGCTAAAGGCCTTTTTTTTTCTGAAAGAGTACAAGGAAAATGAAAGGCTGTAGGCCAATGTGAAAATTCTCAAAGGAGTTCAGTCAAATATACAACCATGGGATTACTGCAAGGAGAAAAAGGCTGTTCTAATGTTCAAGCTTCAATGACAATTCAAAACATCCATTAAGACATTCATCTACATACATGTGGAAATTACAGAAACAACACTACCTATCAGGAACAAAAGAACTGCAGAATACAGAAAATATACATGCACACATATATATATTTTGAAGCCAAGATTTTTAGCAATGATTATTGATAAACAAAACTTTAAGAATCGTGCTGTCATTATTACAAAATCTCAACTTGGTGGGTTTCTTGATAAATGATAAGTAATATCAAGACAGAAAATCAAAGAGAGAGAGAACTCTTGCCTATTAACAGTGTGTATATGGGTGAGATATTGATTGAGCCTGTTGACGCCATGGGTATGACTGGTGGAGCATAATACAGCTGCTGCCATAGCTAAAAGCCTAAAAGCTGCCAATAAATTTGTCCTTAGAAGTAGGGGTGTTAATGAGCCGAGCTGGGCCTGACTCGAGTTTGACAGAAAAGATTGAAGCTCAAGCTCGACTCAATGTCAAGCTCGTTAAACTGGAGCTCCACTCAAGCTCGAT
Organism: Plectranthus barbatus; assembly: GCA_026898455.1. NCBI lineage: Eukaryota > Viridiplantae > Streptophyta > Magnoliopsida > Lamiales > Lamiaceae > Plectranthus > Plectranthus barbatus. The sequence continues at coordinate 146,328 of JAPKLW010001725.1, forward strand.
TTTATTAATTTTAAATTTTTATAAAATATTTGAATTTAATTAAAATGCAAGATTTTAACAATAGAACCTTGCTGGAAATAAACCTAGATTAAAGTACGATAAAGTAGTGAACTTGTTGGAAAATAAATGTCCAAATTACATGAAAATAAACTAGAACAATGCTAGAATCTCGAAATAAACTATGCAAGGCTGAACAAAAGGAAATTGCAGGCAATGAGAAAAACAATGCAATGGCAAAAGATATTAAGAGATCATTTGTAAATGCTCTGACATCATGAAATTTGTCATCTTAACAAAAAGTAACTCTAGTTTTTCAACAAGTTTTTTAGAATAAGAAAAAGAAGAAAGCAAAAAACCTAATAAAAAGATAAGCCATTTCAACCGTGTCAAATTTAAAAATTTATCTTACACAAAATCACTGCACGAGTCATACTCAGCTAACGACATTCAGATAATCTGAAACATGCCAAAGAAAATAAGAAACAAAAAACAAAAAAAGACCACAATCACAAAAGAGCAAAACACTCAGCTGCTGAGCGGCAACTGCAAGTGAAAAATGCAGCTTGAATTACCAGCATCACAGGTTCACAACTCGAAATTCGAAACTACGGATTATTGATTCAATAACAAGAACGAAACTCACTAAACACAAAATAGAAGACGGCAGCTGATCTAAGCAAAAGAGAGCGGAGCTCACCGAGCAGCGGTGGCGGAGAAATTGGAATCTCAAGCCATGAAATTGGCAGGGAGCAATTTGCGGAATGGGAATGATTAAATCGAGAGAGAGAGTGAGAGTGGAAGAGATAAAAGAGAGGGAAGTAGATTTCAACCGCACATAATGGAAGTTATAACGCTTTTAGTTTGGCCGGCCATCTTGGCTACTGCCTAATCAACGACTTTTAGTAGATAAATTTGACTCTCATAATTCAATTAATTAATTCAATATAACTTCCGATTTAAAATTAATTAATTAATTTGACTTTTAAAGATTTGACAAATTTTAATTTCTAATACATTCTTGGATGAATATTTATGATACGTGTGATATCTAATTGCATTAGAGTGAAATATCAGCATGAGTGTGAAGTATAAGGCTTTAGATCACCTGTTCTAATTTGTGTCACATCTCTTGTACCACCATTGGATTATTGCCATGTGTCACAATTATTTAACAGTATAAAAAAAATTGACTAACGTTTGGTTAACGGCTCCCCCTATTTCTTCAAATCGGATGTGAGAGACGCTTGTTCGCTCCACGCCTTCACGACTGTATCCGCTACTTTCAGCTCAATCATCCTCTCCACCAACCACAAAACATGCTTCAGGTTAGTCATCGCCGTGTGCAAATTCAGCCTCTGAATTGCCTCTGTCTCGTCGTGACTCCCTCTGAAATCCGGGCTCGAGTACTCCTCCAGCGACTGCTTCACAACCTTCAGATTCTTCTCAAAGGCGGTATCTAAAACCTTTCTCGCAGTTGCCCTTGACGAGAAATCCCTCAGAAGCTTCGCCACGAATGCCTTCGCGAAGGCCATGTTGGAATGACTGTGAACTGCCGAGAGTAATAATCCGTGGAGCATTTCCTTAGAAGCATCCTTTTTCAGAGGTGAGAGTCTGGCAGTAAGGTCTTTCGATTCTTCCACACTCAATAAAGGAATTAAACTTACGATCCTCTTTTCCTCATCTTCCGACCATGGCACCGCCTCGATGTATCTAACAAAGGCTTTAACACAATCTTCAAACAACAATTCAAGCGCGATTGGGAGCAAATCAATCACGGTCGACAGGTTATCAATTGACAGCGACAAATCATCGGAGTAAAGCAGTTGAGCACTGATATGAAATCATTCATATATTCAGCAGATTACAGATATACGATGATTAAAACGTAGGATTTTGCGGCAATTCTCTTCGTCCATTGCCGATGCAGACGTATCGCCCTGCTGTTGCCACCGGTCGGAGAGAAACGCAGCGAAGTATTTCGATCGGAGGAGAATGCGTGAGTGCAAATAGATCTGAGTCTCACCCGCAAAAAGAGATTTTTTTGAAGGCGAAATAGATTTTTCTTCTCAAAAATAGGGGGAGCCGTTAACCAAACGTTAGTCAATTTTTTTTATACTGTTAAATAATTATGACACATGGCAATAATTGAATGGTGGTACAGGAAATGGAACACAAATCGGAACAGGTGATCTGAAGCCGAAGTATAAGGATGTATCAGTTCTTATATTAACTTGTTGTAGCATGAAGTCGCAACAAGTTAGCTGAGTTTTAATTACTGCTGGAATTTGTTACTAGATAGTTATTATGTTATTATTTTTAAAAAATTTAACATTAATTAGACACACACACCCTACATATCCCCATGAAAGCTCGAACCCATGACTTATTGGTCATAGGTAGAGTGCTTCAACCACTGCACCCCGAACAAGGGACTGAGTGTGTGTAACCAGAGAGAGAAAATTGAAGAAAAATTAGAGAGCTAACATTTCTAAGAGAGAAAGCATTGTCAAGAAATCAATAAACATAATCTTTTACTTTCCCGTGGTGTAGGATATTGATCCTAACCACGAAAATCCTTGCTTTCTTTTTTCTGTGAATTGTTTCTGCAAATTTATGATTGTTTACACAACAAGTGGCATTGTCCCTGGGAATTAAATTGTTCGCGAATTCATCTCGATTGTTTGAAAATTGACTATAAGTCTACAGAGGTTTTTCTTGATCTTCCTCGTGTGTTCTTGATTTTTTTGTGGTGTGTACTATGAATGAGAGTAATAGTGTTTTGAGTGAGAATTTTATAATCTCCATTTGTTTGCAATTGAGAAAGAAAAGAGATTTTCTGATCAATTGGTGATCAACTATCGGGGATGATAGGAAGAAGGAAAGCAGTAGAGCTACGTTATGGCTGAAATTGGAGATTGAGAAGTTCAATGGAAATGGGGTTTTGGTCTATGGAGAATTAAGATGAAAGTTCTATTGACCCATCAAGGGTTTGAGGAGGCTCTAGAACCAGATAAAGGGTTCCTGCAGGATACTAAAGAACGAAAATAATAGTTGTTGAACAAAGCACACAACACCTTTGTTCATTGCCTTGGCGATAAAGTCTTGAGAGAGGTCTCTCATGAGACAGATGCATAAGGAGTATGGGCAAAGTTGGAGAGTCTATATACGGCAAAGTCCTTGGCGAATCGACTCCTCATGAAGCAATGGTTGTACAATTGCAGATTCTCAGATAATAAACCACTATTAGATCAGATGGATGAGTTTAACAAAGCTCTGGATGATTTGGAGAATATAGGTCCAAAGATAGAGGATGAAGACTGATCGTTGTTATTTCTACAGATAAATTGCAGAACAGTGGCAAATAAATTTATAAGAGTACCCTAAGGTTGTCGAACCCAGAGGAATTGTGTAACAAAATTATTTTATGTACTAGCTATAATCCTAAGATCTATTGTTTGAGTAAATAGAAAATCAGGGGTTTTGAGTTTAAAAAGTAAAGATAGCAATGCGGAAAATTAAAGAGTTTTAGTAAATCAAATTAAAGGGAAACAGACTCTAGGGCGAACTATCAATCAAAACACTTATCAATTAATTAACTTGCATTGGTGGGAAATCATAAAATACTATAACTTCTTGGTTGAACAATTATAGCCTAGATTACTAGCATGTGAATGTATATGCTTAGTCGGCCTCAATAACACAATAATAATCAACCTTTCATAAATCTTCAGATTAACCCAACAATTACTATCTTCCCCTAGGACAGATATTCTAATTGTAATCAAATTCCTTTTCCTGTTGTTAATTTTCTCTGTTCAGTCCTTCAATTAACAACTATAAACGTAGAATCAATTTTATCTTTCGATCTTGTTAATTCTAAATCCTAATAATTCAATACGAATTTGAAACCAAACAATTCAATGTTAATCAATTAAACATGCATCACAGATTCATATTCATTGCCCTAGAACCTGTTAGGGTTTCTAGCCACACATAGCAGATAGAAATCCAAAAGTAGACATATTATTAAAAAGCATGAAAATAACATACAAAAATTAAAGGGTTTCGAGTTCCCAACTCTCAAAGCTCTAAAGGACTCGATGCAGAAGATAAAGATGTTCCAGAATGATATATGATGAATAAAAGTCGAAAATAAGACTTATTTATAGTTGTGGATGTGTATCCTATCAAATCTAGGGCTGGAGATATGCTTTGGTTTGAATTTAATGAAAAATCTCGCCAGATTGGCCGTACTTTGACCGAGGTGGGTGAGCGTAGGTTGACGCGCGTGTCTTCACCTCGGTCGAGGTCGACTTTCGCCTTAGTTGAAGTCGATCTGCGCGGTCTCACGGTTTTGGCCATAACTTTCACTCCCAAACTTCGATTGACCCGATTTGAGTTGAGTTGGAAAGCTAACTCGAAGCTCTATCCATTGCCATGCACCAATAGCCTGAATTACTTGTGTGGAGAAATTCTTCACTGCTACTCTTGCACGTCTCTGCTTTCGGAACGGTTTTCCCATGAATTTAAGCCTTAATCCTGCAAAAATGCACCATGACAAGCGTAACACCACATATAATAGACTCATGCATGAAATATATATATATATATATATAAACTCAAGAAAACTACATAAAATAGTATGAAATACTATAAATAAGTGAGCGGAATAATGAACTTATCAAACCCCCCAAACTTGAACGTTTGATTGTCCTGAATCAATAGGCAAGAAAAAATAAAAAAGTCATGTAATTAGAGTGCAATGCCTCACAAAATCAATCACAGTCAAGGGTTATAAATCCACTATCTACAAGCAGTTTGAAAGAGACAGGAAATCCATTAACAGTGGAAGAACTCACAGGAAGTGTATCGTTCAACTCTCAAGTGTTTAGGATAAAGATGAAAGCACTCAACACATGTATGAATGAATTTATACCATAGAATTGCAAATTTTCTACTATCTCCACTTCTAAAATGTGCACACAAGTCTAGAATCAAGAAGGACTTTTATAAGGGTCGTAATGTAGGCTTTTGTGAAGGGTAGGAAAATTTGGTCAAGTGACTAAATTAGATTGAGTGCGGACCTCAATCAATCTAAACCACCATCTCACTTCATTCACCCTTCTCCTCAAATATATCAACAAACTTATCATCACTTTTTTCTTTCTAGCTCATTTGAATCTCTTATGCTCTTTTTGATAAATTTGTATTTTTTTTTCTTTTTAGAGAGCTTATGAGAATTCTAATTATTTCCTTGAGCTTCTTTTTTCACACATCTTTTCTCCACTAATTTATATTTTCTTATCTCCAACTCACAATCAATCCACCTCATAGACACGAGAGAGACAAGACTTTCTTACTCTCATAGACAAGGAAAGAAAATTATAACGGCTTAAAAGTGGCTAACCAGGGAAAATTTTTATGTGACGGGACAGTGTTTAGGGATTTGGGCTATCAAAGATGGCCTAAGATCATTTCCTAAACTTGTGCACACTATGCTCTCAACAAAGAAAATAAGCAAGTTATAGAGAAATTGAAACACACATGAGAATCTCACATCAAACGAATTTAAGGCTCAATTTCTCACACACAGGTTTAAAAATTTCTTCCACAGTTAATTTCAATTCAACTCAGTCAGCATGCAAGTATCAGTTTCAAATAAACCCTATCATGCGGTATTCTACATTCATGGGCATCTAATCACAATCCCAATAAATTCGACTCAACTATCAACCGATTCTAGTCTTGGTTCTCGTTCAGGTTATCTTAAAATTTAAAGATTTTCCCCACAAAAATAGAATAAAAATTTTAAAATTTATGCATGCAAGAATTGAAATACTGAAAGCAAGTAAAAAGATAAAATATTTCTCCTTTGTCCACATCCCCCCAAACTTATTTCCAACTTTAGAGTTGGAAAAAGTTTGAAAAACAGACAAAGGAAAGGAATGTACCTGGCAGTTGATCTTAGACACCAGCTTTTTATCCCTAAGGCCTCGGAACTCGCGCGGCGTGAATGTTGGGCGGCTGGCACTTTTCATCGACCGTCGCATGCTTGCTTCGGTTGATGGAAGCCTTTTTGTCCACTCCTTCCACGGGTCAACGTATAACACGTCTCCGGTCTCGACTTCGATCGATGCCAGGCTACGTCGATCGAAGTCGAGCAATCCTCGCATTTTTTTATGCTGCAAAACAAAGTAAGTGCAGACCAAATTCAAAAATAAAATAAATTGAAAAACAAAAATTAAAAAGGAAAAATATTTAAAAGGTTGGGTTACCTCCCAACAAGTGCTTTGTTTAACGTCATAGCTTGACGATACCTCAGATCAGAACCAAGGAGGTCGGGTCCAGACTCGCCAACCTTTAGCATCCACCATATAGACTTTGCGGTCCTTGATGATGGTGGTGAGCTCTGGTTGAGGAGGCTTAGTTTATGATTTCACCCCCTCGTTACCGCGCTCTCACTCCATTACCGCGGCCTCTTCTTCCTCAGACTCATCTCCTTCATTGGTGGTGATCCGGTTGCACTCCGCCCTACTGTTGCTTTTGTCGATCACGAAGGTAATCTTCTCGTTGTTGGCTCGGAGCGTGATCTTGCCGCCTCGGCAGTCAATGAGCGCGACACTAGTATCGAGAAACTCACACCCCAGTATCATGGGCATGTTCTCGTCTTCTCTCTTTTCGTGCACCACAAAATCTGCTGGGAAGATCAGATGGCCCACTCGAATGAGCACATCTTCCAGAATTCCCTTGGGATGGGTCAAGGACCGATCCGCCAGTTGCAGAGTGATTGTTGTGGGCCTCATCTCTCTGATGTTGAGGCATTTTTATATCAAGCACGGCATCAAATTGATACTGGGCCCAATATCACACAGTACTCGATGGAAAGTGTGGCCTCTAATCTCCACCGGGATAGAGAAGCATCCAGCATCACTTCTCTTGATGGGCACCTTCTTTTGAAGTAGCAGGCTGCACTGTTCGTGGACCTTCATAGTCTCGTTCTCCACGAACTGCTTCTTTCCACTCATCAGCTTCCTGAGGTACTTCATGTATCCCGGGATCTCCTTCAATGCTTCGATCAACGGAATATTGATGCTGGCCTTCCTCAAATTCTCCACAAATCTGGAAAACTTGGAGTCCTCCTTTTGCTTTGCGAATCTCTGTGGGAATGGCATAGGTTGTATTGGATCATCAGATTTCACTGGAATTTTACCCGAGGTAGCCCTCGACTTTGATCGACGCATAGGGGTGTCGATCGATGTTAAATTCTGCGCACATCAATTGACACCAGCTGTGTCGATCGATCCTGAGCCTTCTTTATTGCTCGAGTTTCCTCCATCCTCCTCGACTTCGATTGACGCAAGATGTGCATCGATCAAAGTTGAGCCTTCAGTGGCGCATTTTTGCGCCTCTTCAGCTTCATCCTCGTCCCGAACCTTCTTGGGAACCTTGTAACTCATCCCGGACCTCAATGTAACAACTTCGCATTCTTTTTTAACCCTTGGGTTCACCTCTGTTGTGCTCGGCAGTTGCCCTTGCTTGTGGTGTGCACCACTTGTGTTGGCTACCTGGCTGACCTGCGTCTCGACCATCTGCAGGTGTTTTCCCATTCGATCAACCTTAGTGTGTATTACAACCACCTCCTGTTCCAGCTTTCCAAACCGCTGTTCTGAGGCCTTGATGAATTTGGCCAACAGATCATCCAAGCTATCCTTCCTTTTCACCACCACTTCTCCGTTCTGAACTTCAAATCCTGGTGGTGGTAGCTCGGCTGCCTAAGGGTGAGAGTAGGAGAAACCATGGTGGTTCCTCGGCGGATATTGATATCCCCCATTCCTTTGCTGGTTCTGGTAGGGGTATCCTCCCCTGTTCCTATAATTCACCTCCGTAGGGGCTTCGGGTTGCACCTGTGCAACCGCAGCAGTAGAAGCTCCCCCAGACAACTTATCCATCTCCTCTCTCAGCTTCTCGACCTCAGTCTTAAGAAGATCTTCAGTCTCGATCTTATCCACAACCTTAATTAGAGGCCTCCTCGGGTTCGCCCACTTCTGGTTGTGCAGCGCCATTTTCTAAAAAAGCTTCAAAGCTTTCTCAGCGGACTTGCTCATAATGGACCCCCCAGCTGCGTTGTCCATGGACTCTTGAGTCCTTGCAGTCATGCCCCAAGAGAAAATATGAGCCTGCTCTTCAGTATCGACTCCATGGTTGGGATAGCTCCTGAGCAGTTCATTGAACCTGCTCCAGGCTTCAAACAGAGACTCATCCACCCTCTGATGGAATTGTAGAATGTCCATCTTCCTCTAAATGATAATAGAGGGTGGGAAGAAACTTGAGAGGAACTAAGCTCCCAGTTCCTTCCAAGTCTGGATTTTTCTGTAGTCTAATCCGGTCAGCCAAGCACGGACTTGATCCCGCAAAGAAAATGGGAACATCCATAGTCTGTTGACATCCTTTTCGACACCGTTCTGCTTGATGGTGTTGCTGTTGGGATTGTATACTGAAAGCATATATGATTAAGTATTTTGTACATTGGTCTTCATATATGTGTTGCCACAACAATGCTCGCTGTCTGATGAAACAAACATACAACGAACCATAATATCCTATTATCTCGCCTATAGGGATGATCATATGGTGTGTAGGAGATCACAGAGGATCATATGAATCGTTTGACCTAGTGAGATATAAACAGTATCACAGTTGAGACAGTCCCTGGATAGGCTGTCGGTGTAAGCTGCGACACATCGGTTCATAAGTGGGCTTATCCTAGCTACTTGATGTGTCGGTACATGGTTATGTATTGATGGGATCAACAGTGGGATGTGCCATTCTCATTGACATATGAATGAGCCAGATCCCTAACATACTTCCTATGATCTTAAACCTAACTGAAGGATAAGGGGCACACACAAATTAACCACACTTTGATTTACTAGAGTGTCGAGTCTTACATGTACTCTAATACTTGTATTTTGGGTGTTGGCAATTTGTGTGTGGTCTGCTTAGTCTGGACGTTTAGGTAAGCATATCCGTTTCAGGATGGTGACATTCCCTGAGGAGCTCACAAGGTTCATTATGCTAAACCCTGCAGGTTGAATTATTTAATTCAAGCATAAGTGAAAAGGAGTGAGTGGTATTACTCAGGAAATAAGAGATTAATTAATTGTGGCTGATTGTCATAAGCCAAATTAATTAATTAATGTCTAAAACCTTAAATATGTGGATCATGTTAGTTTGGTGCAACCCGTTCCTAATAACGTGGTAATAAAGGGGCGAGTCAGCATTGTTACCGTGGTGAAGGTTAAAACAATGTTTTATTAATTAATTGTGTTCTGGGTTGAACAAGGAAGGATTAATTAATAAAGAGGGCCCACTTTATTATTTGCATCTGGTCCCTGGTCTGGCCCATGAATTGCTCACAGCCCATTAGGGTTAGGGTTTCTCAAAACCCTAACACTATATAAAGGCCTTCTCTCTATCATATCAAGTAAGACAATTCAGTATTGAAAATAGAGAGAGACGGCGGCGGCTATCCAGTGGGAGGAACTGATCGATTCCTCCAGATCTCGGATTCAACTTGGTAGATAATCCTCACCAGATTTCCAAGGAGCAAGGGAACAGATCAGAAGATCAGATCTGTAGGAACAATTGTTCATCTTCGGCGTTCAGATTCAGATCCAGATCTATTTCATCATTATTGGCTCCGATCTAGATCTGTAGATCAAACGGTGAAATCAGGTATTATCTAAATCCATCCTCTACAATTAATATTGTAGGAGCATGCATAGGATCGCATGGTTTATTTGATTGAAATTTATTCTTGATATCCTAAGAACAATCCTTGGCAAGAAATTAATTAATGGCAACTCGTGTTGTCCATCGTAGACTCAAACCCTACAATTGGTATCAGAGCCACGTTGATGTTCTTAGGCTCTATCTTGGATAAATTAAAATTAAATGAATATGTATGTTCATGGATGGATTTAAATTGTCGTGGATGTTTTTGTTCTCGTGTCCTTCTCATTTTTAGATCTGTTTTTCACCACGAGAAAATCTGTGGTTAGATTTAATAGGGAAAATCATGTAATAGATCTAGATCTATTTTTTTTGTATTTTCTTTATTTTTCAAATCTGTAAAATTTGAGATCTGGAAGAACGAGAAAAGAGAACGAAGAACAAACATGGAGGTGCAGCTAGGGTTCAGCCTTTCACCCACCACTCTCAGCCGCCGCCGGCGACGACCAGTCCGGCGACGGCGAGCAACAGAAGGTAGCGGCGGCGGGCAGATTTTTGCCCTGCGGCTGGGCCGCGCCCATCCTGCTGCTGCTGCTCGGATTTTTGGCGAGCATAGTGGTCTTGAGCTGGCGAACTCCCAGATCCAGCCAAGGCGACGGGCAAGCGGCGGTCGTCGTACGCCGGGCAAGGCAGGCCGCGCGCCTCCTTCACGCGGCGCAGGCGGGTGGCGGCGGCGGGGACTCCTCTCCGCGGCTAGGCCGTGCCCGTCTCACTCCTTCGCACGACAGGGTGCCGCGTTTGTTTTTTCTAGCGGCACCTCATCTCCGGCCAAGATGGTGGCGAAGGGACACGTGGGTCACGTCGACGAGGCGCAAGGCTGCGCGCGGCGGGGAAGGCGGAGCAGCAAGGGGCCGCGCGCGATTGCGCGCGGCGGTGGTGAAGCAACGCAGCTCTGCTGTGTTTTTGCTACTGTTCTGTGACCCAACAGTCTCGCCGGCAGGTTGTGACAGTGTCGGACGGTGGCTGGGCTGGGTGGTGGCCGGTGGCGACCGCAGGCGGCGGTGGGCTGCAAGGAAGGTGGCAGCTGGTGTGGAAACTAGGGTTTCCAAAACCCTAGGGTTTCCATGTCCGGGCCGAAAAACGGGCTTCTCAGCCTGGAGGCGGCCCGCAGTCTAAAAAATTAGGGTTTGGCTGCTGTTTGGGCCAGAAACCCTAATTTGAAGCCCAATTATTGTTGAAACAATTCAAATTAGATTTCAAGTCCAACGGAGGCCCAGTTTGAAGATCTGTACTGAAAATTAAATCTTGTAATAGTTAGATTTAATTTATTTCAGTTGTAATCGAATCTGAGGGGCCACGAGAATTTATTTGTTTATTTATTTATTCTCGTATTGATGTGATTTATTATGTGCGCACTAGTAAATAATAGGAAACATGATTATTTGTTTTAATTATTTACTGTTATAAGCATGTTGCAATTTAATTTTTGAGCATGTCTTGTGTGATTTATTTTATGTTTTAAATTGTGTCTATAAATTCCGGGATCATATTTCTTTATGATGGAATTTTAGATATGACATAATTTATGGCAACATAAAATAATCTGTGCGCATGAAACCTTTAGATTAAAATACTAAGCTGGATTTTGGTTCTTCTCTAACTAAAATCATTAGACCTCCACAAATACAACCTCTCATTGGAAGTATGGTGTTTCGAAGCGTAAACGTCTACTTAGTAGCTTGCGTTAGAAATAACTTACCAGTTCTAATGCGATGAGGTTTCTAAATAAAACATTTAGTTTGAGATGAGAAGTGGGAGCCTCTGAGCAAACGTCTACTTAGTAGCTTGCATTGAGACAACTTCCACAAGTCTCTAAGATTAATCTAAATGAGATAACGAAGGATGTAAAGGGCATGCGGTATGGGTCGAGTACGTATGCTAAATCGCCCTTTTACATTCGGAGTTAGGATTGTGGTTATTTTGGCTTAGATGTTGCCTGGAGTATAACTCATTTGTGATGTCCCTGCTCCGGATAGGTGAACATGGTCTTAGAATCTCCAATATTAATTTCTTTTGCTGGCGGATACCTGGCATGTTAACAAATTAGAAGACCTACTTTGGTCTGGTTGAGCGTTTGCCGTAAACGTCTACTCAGTAGCTTGCGGTAGATTAGCTTGGGCAATTGGAGGAAGCAAATTGCATTTTTTTCTCTAAAGGTTCTATGCATATTTGTTTCAATTGTTCGTAGTATGTGCTTACTTTAATTCGCTTATTTGTTTTCAGATATGTCTATTATTGTATCGCTCATCAATTCAATCATACACAATTCTTTGACTGGTCCGAATTTTCTTGGATGGAAAATTGACATTGTCAAGCTCTTGGATTCATTTGGACATTTGTTTGTTCTGCAAACTCCCTGTCCGAGTTTTCCAACTGATACATCTTCCGATGAGGAGCGTGCACAGTATCACATGTAGATGTGATCGAATGGCATGGCCAGACAATATATCTTGGTTGGTATGTCAGATGCACTGCGTCCTCGTTATAGTGATGTATGGTTTGCGTGTGACATTATGCGACGTCTTGACGTAGCATATGGCGGACTCGATGGACATGCTAGATCCAGTCTTATCAAGCGTATTGTAAGACAGAAAATGGGTCAGAACTGTTCGATACGTGAACATGTGGAATCATTCATCCAGCTCATAGATGAGTACACATTAATGGGTGGTCAAATTGACAATGATGTCAAAATTGACTTGATACTCAACACGTTACCAAGTCATTTGATGACTTCAGAATCTCTGTTGAGAAAAACAAGAGTAAGTATACTGTTCACAGTCTGCTCAAGGATCTTGTATCAACAGAAGCTTATTCAGTCTTTTCTGTGAGTCACTCTGATTTGCTTCCGAGTCGAAAGAGTGATGTAAAAGAAAAGAGGAATGAAGGAAGCAGTGGGAGTAGTCTTGCTTTATTAGTTCATTCCAGATCTCTTGCTAAGAGTTCTTCTAAATCGTGTTGTAACGACATGAAGAAGAAGAATGGTAAAGGAGAGAACAAAGGAAAGAAAGATAACAAGAAGGACAA